>JAEIJG010000879.1:0-17198 GCA_037289395.1 Beauveria scarabaeidicola
CCCCTCCCCCAGGGCTCCCACTATCTGTGCTGCTCGTCGGCATGATTTATTCCGGCGCCAAATCGCTCCAGTATCTCAGTGTCCCCGTGTATACAATCTTTAAGAACCTGACCATCATCGTCATTGCCTACGGCGAAAACGTCTTCTTCGGCACCAAAGTCTCGCGCCTCATACTCGTCTCTTTTGGCTTGATGGTGCTCAGCTCAGTCATTGCAGCTTGGGCAGACATTCAAGCGGCGATTAACGGCTTGCACTCTGTTGACACGTCGGCTGCCACGGCGCAGCTGGCGGCTGGCTACACGTGGATGGGCATCAACGTGTTCTGCACTTCGGCCTTTTTGATCGGCTCGCGCAAGGTCATGAAGGCATTCAACTTTAGCGACGTCGACAGTAAGTCAATTCTCAGGATCTCGGGCCTTTGAATCTCAAGCTAACAATTTGCGTAGCCATGTTCTACAACAACCTGCTTTCTATCCCTGTTCTCGTCCTGGCCTCTCTGTTTCTGGAGGACTGGTCGAGCGAAAACGTCACCAGGAACTTCCCGCCAGAGACGCGCACTGTTCTCATCATCAGCATGATTTACTCTGGTCTCGGCACCATCTTCATTTCCTACACGACTGCCTGGTGCATCCGTGTCACTTCCTCGACGACGTATTCCATGGTTGGTGCGCTCAACAAGCTACCCCTGGCCGTCACGGGGTTTCTGTTTTTCGGCGCGCCCGTCACTCTAGGTAGTGTTTCCGCTGTTTTTATTGCGTTTGTCAGTGGCATCGTATATGCGTGGGCAAAGGTGGTGCAGAGTGACAAGGCCAAATTGGCCCTTCCAACGACCAACATGACGGCCGAGAAGGACATGAAAGTTTGAGTTAGGGGGGGATATAATGTCTAGAATATCAAAATAGACTCGTGATTCGTGTATTGTAGTTGTAAAAATTAGAGATTTTCATGTTATGCGGCAACCTTGGTTACACAAAACGCACAGGGGTAGTTTAAGACACCGATAGCTAATAAAGAACATTCTAAAAATTAAGATGATAAATAAGCCTAATGAATAAAATTAGGGAAGTACGGGGAAAATGAAGTAGATGAGAAAGATAAGAAAAGTAAAGATAAGATTGATGACAAGCTTATAAAAGAATTTCTTCCGTCACCCACTTGCTATTTAGGAGCTCATCTCTCAGCATGGCGGCCCACTTGCACATTGAGGATCTGCGAATGCCCTCACATCGGCCAGCGATCGATGGTCTCGGCTGCCACTACTTAAAATCAAGTCTGCGGCTTGGTTACACCATTGCAGACTCAAAAAAAAAAAAAAAAAAACAGAAATACTTTTGATTTGGTCTAGATGATATTCTGGCAAGAATTCCCAATTCATTTACCCACATGGGTGTGGAGAAGATGATGTAAACGCCTTGTCGGTGGTTTCATGTGCAAACGCAAAGATTTTTTTTTTGTCTATGTTGTGCTTTGCTTCTCTCATTGCTTCTCCTTTGGTTGAACAACGAGAACATTCACACAATGGCGGACTATGAGCAGCAGTCTTACTGGCATGAACGATTCAGCTCCGAGACTGCCTTTGAGTGGCTTCTCTCCTCGTCGGATTTCCTCCGCCTCATTGATCCGCTCCTCGCCAGCCTCGACCGATCCTCATCGATCCTACACATCGGCTCCGGCACCAGCGACCTGCACAACCACCTGCGGCGGCGAGGCTTCCTCCGCGTCACCAACATCGACTACGAGCCGCTGGCGGCCGACCGCGGGCGGGCGCTTGAGCGGCGCGCCTTTGGCGATGTGCGCCTGCGCTATGCCGTAGCGGACGCGACGAAGCTCCCGCAGGATCTCGTGGCCGCTGCAGCGTCAGAAGGCGACGACGACGACGGGGATGGGCCGCGGTGTGAGTTTCAGCTGGCACTGGACAAGAGCACCTGCGACGCCATCTCGTGCGGCGGCGAGGATGCGCTGCGCAAGATGTGCGATGGCGTGTACCAATGCATCAGGCCCGATGGGGCCTGGATAGCCCTGAGCTTCTCGGCTGACCGGTTCCGGCTGAGCAATCTGCCGTTTGAGGTCGAGGTGCTATCCAAGATACCGACGCCAAAGTCGAGAGCGACAGATCCAGACGTCTTTTACTGGTGCTACTGCCTGAGACCTAGGTAGATGTCGCTCGCTTTTACCAAGGGGGAGGATGGTCCCATCACAACCATCGAAGCCAAAGAGCAAACACACAGGGCAGAGTTTCGAGACATTATCAAAAGGAGTGTATATACATGGTCACGCCACATAGCGGCCGGTAAGCGTATGCCGTCTCATCATCAATGTACAAGATTGCGACCTGCGTTACAAGGCTATGCCAAACCGCCGACTCTTGCTTGCACTGGCGGTCCCATTTGTCGTCTGGTTGCCATGTACCAACCCATCGCCCTCGTTGGCCATCCTCGTCCAAGCACTCTCCAAGGCGCGCACGCTGACGCTGACATTGGCACCCTTGGGCATATCGGCCGTACCCAGAACCATCAAAGTGAGTGGCTGCGTCGCAAAGTACGTGACTGTCGCACTCTCGATCCCGCCGTCGAGGAAGACTTCGAGAACAGATCGGTCAATAATGCCGCTCATGCGCCACGAATCTCCGTCAATCAGGCTATTTGTCGAGAATTTGTCGGTGAAGAATATATTATCAAAGCCTTTGGCGCCGCTTCGGTCTATGAAGAACGGGGTGTCACCGCCGAGGTAGTAGCCGCCGCGCACAAATTCGCCCGTCTGAGGCGCAATGAATGTAAAGTTGAGCGTTGCTGACTGGGAAATGCCGGTTTGGGGGAGACCCGTGATATTCGCCTCCCAGTAGAGCGCGTTTGAATCAACACTAGCAAAGTCAACAGTGAGGCTGCCATTGACCAGGCTGTTGTTGCTAGCCAGCTGCGGGCCCATGACGGGTTCCAAATTGTACGGTTCCGTCACAAGCTTCCAGCCGACCCTCTTTGCTTTTGTCAAATAGGAGCGACGAGGAACCGTCATTGCGCTTCGCCAGCCTTCCTCGCCAGTAGGCACTACCTGCGTGTACTGCCAGTTTGAGGCCCAGCCCAGGTAGATGGGGAGCTCGTCTTGGGCTGTGCCGTAGAAGAACTGGCCAGCATAGTTGTCTTTTCCAAAATCCGCGATCCGAGCAGCATTGTCGACGGCCTCAAAATGCGTACCGTTGAAGTGGCCGGGATAATATTGAGCGATGGAGCCACCGAGTGGCGCTCCTGGGTTCACGCTAATAGCCAGCAGCCACATGTCGTCGTGCTTGTTGCCATCTGAATCCAAGTATGGCATTTGCACCAGGTTCGGGCATTCCCATTGCAGGGTCAGGAGACCAGTGTGGGAAAAGTTGCTAGCATGCGTCCACTCCTTGAGATTTGGAGAGGTGAAGATGCCGATTTCGTAGTCTTGGGCGTAGGCTATGACCAGCACCCAGTGGTCCTTGTACCAGATGACCTTTGGATCGCGAAACTGCGAAGAATTACTCGGGATGACTGGATTACCCTGATATGGCGTGAATGTGTATCCATTGTCATGAGAGTATGCAATAGCTTGGGTTTGAGGCCCAGGACTCCCGTCTTGGCCATACTCGGCTAGGGTCTGTCTGCTGCTGTCAGAAGCTGCGCAGTAGCATCTATATTAAGCAAACAAGAAAACTCACGTAAATTGCGACGACACCGTTCTTTTGGTTCGGGAAGAATCCGGACGTGTTATTGGGGTCAGTAATGGCACTGCCAGAGAAGATGTACTGAGTCTTTTTAGGAGGAAACAGCGCAATGGGCTGGTTTACCCAGTGGTAGAGGTCCTCGGAGGTGGCATGGCCCCAGTGCTGATTTCCAGCAACAATGCCGGTTGGGTTATACTGATAGTAGAGGTGCCATATACCTAGTTCATCTCTAAACATGCCGTTGGGATCATTCATGAAATGCTTGGGCGGAGAAAAGTGAATTTGTGGGCGATAGCGGCCGCCGTAGTCGCCGACGATGGGCACACCGGTGGGTACATTGGGGTCGACATAGGTAGATACAGAGGAGTTGCTGGACGTCGATGTGGTATTGGCAGCGAGACAGATATTAACGAGGCTCAAGGTGCCGACCAGCGAGATGGACTGCAGCCAATGCATGATGGAAGGGAGAAGAGACGCAGTGAAGCAGGGTTCAAAGTTGGAAAGTGAGGAGGAGAGTGAGGAAACATGTTTCGAATGAGGAGTGGCTTCGAGAAGCTTTAAAGGATGAAATATGCCCGACTTGTAGGCTCGGCAAAGGATGAATTGGCCGAGTTGAAACGAGAAAAGCCGGGGGAATGGTGACTTGCTGGAGGAGGCTGCCCCACGATCGGGTCGTCTGACGGTTGTTTTTACTGGCACCTAAATAATAAGGTTGGACATGTCGGGCCGACAAGATTCGGTAAGTGGGTTAGCGAGTCAGCCGTCGCCCGTCGGTGAAAACGCCAATTCTTGAGAACCGAGTCAATTGAACGATTGGTCAATTCTGAGGTCTGCCAAGCGGTGGGATGATATGAGGTGCATGACACGATGATGTGGTTTACCGAAAACGGGTGATGCCCAGCTATTTACGGAGTACTTACAGACTTACAGTTTGATTGGCATATGACGAGGTCGAATGAGGGGTCAGAACAAAGCGGGTACCACAATACAAAATGTAGTCAGAAGAGACGAAGAAAAAAGAAAAGGGTATTGTTTACAAGTATGAGTATTTTTTTTCTTTCTTTTTGTCTTTCTTTTTCTTTTTCTTTAATAAAAAGACTGTCTTGCGTGGCCTGTTGTGGTGTGTCGCCAGCGTCAAGTTCGCAGCATCATAGCCTAACCTGGAGGGTCATGGTGACGTCTGTTGACAGCCAACGCCTGGCACCCCAAATACTGACAATGAATCACCTCACGGCGCCAATTCTTTGTCAAGGTTCTCAAGGGTTACCTGTTAGCGACCAACAATGATTCATTTGGCCTGCTTTGCTTGAAAGTTGAAACCATGTGGTGACGGTCCCTTGCAGGCGATGCGCGCGCGTCACTGCGTTTGTTGCCCCGTCAACCAACTAGCCCCCGCCACTTTTTGTCCGCAAACCAAACAAAGGACAAGGCAAACGGGGCAGTGCCTTTGAGTGTGAGTGCGTATGTAATGCAATGTGATATCAACACCAGTCAACTCGTCTCATCTCATCGTCTGTAGCTGTCAATCCTAATGTTTACATGCCATTTCTTTTTTTCCTTGATGCTTTTCTCTCGCGAGACTGGTTCTCGTTGCATTTTCTCATTGACTCTTGACTCAATCATCTAGTCCTCCCTCATTGTTACCACCGTTTGCTCATTCCGCCCCCCCCCTCCACCAGCTGTCTTGGCCGCCGCATCAACATTCCAGACACAACAAGCTCAAACAAGCTCCAGCTCAGTCAACACAATGGATCGCCCAAATACCCCGTCTCGGCCGCCCGACTACAGTTTTCACACTTACGACGACGACCATGATACACCCAACGGCACCAATTCAGCAGCCGTCAGACTATTGACCTCGGTGGAATCTCCCATGGACGAGTTCAGACAGTATGTATCCCAGAACCGCGCAATTGCCTGCCTTCCATCACAATCGCCGCCTTGTCCCTCGCAGTCTTGGCCAGCAACCAGGCAGAAATCAGTCACAGTTCCATCCAATCATTTCCTGCGTCAAGATCAAGACTCGCGCTGTACGACGCTCGCAAACCAGTCACTTCCGCAATCACAGCCCAAACCCCAGATTCCGCCCTTGTCCAAACTTCCCACCAGACCAAACCTTGCAAAGCTGCAAAAGAAACCAAATCTCAACATGTCCAACACACAATTACCCGCCTTCGAGTTGCCTGCAAAGCTGCCACAGGCTCTCCCGAAGCTACCGAATGGGCCAAGCGAGCGCTTCCAGCTCCAACAGACTTGCCATGTCTCTGCACAGTCGTCGCACACTTTGTCCAAAAGACAAGATTCTTCCGTCATAAACTCACCGCCAAAGCTCCAGCGAGCTGATGGCGATTCGACCTTGCAACCACCCGCTTTGCCAAGTAGCAGAGGCACTCCCGTCTTCAAGTCGTCACTACCATACTCTTCATCAGCCACAAATTGGCGCTCACAATACTTTGATTCTAGTACTTTCAGCGATACTTCGGCCCGAAAACCGTATCACGCATATCAGCCCAGTGTCACATCGTCTCCATCTCGGGAAAGCTCAATCAAGGACGCATCGCGAGCTATGCCTCCCCCGGACTCGACATACGTGCCCTTTGCCAATAGAGACGCCGGGTCGCCGCAGAGACCATGGACTCCCTCCTCAAGAGTCTCCGAATTTTCACGTCCGCCGCCCACCAATCTCTCATTCGAGCCCTCCGACTTGAACGGTAGCCCGCGACCAGGCACGCCGTCCTCAAAATATGGCGGCAGTCCAAGACGCCCGCTACCTCCTGCGCCTCTCTTTTCCAACCCAACTCGCGACTCGCAGGCCTTTGCCGACGACGCTACAGTAAATATTCCCCTCGACGGCGACGACGTCTTTGGCTCCGGCTCCGACCTCAGCGAGTCGCGTCCTCTCCCGACAACTCGCGACTCTTTTCACTCAGAGTCTCAAGATACTCTCAATGAAGGGGATGAGGAGTGCTTCGAAAAAGTTGAACGTTATGGACCTGCGCCCGACGGTGCCCAGGAGCGACGAGGTGTTCGCGCCCCTCAAATGTCGCGAAAGGAAGTCATGCTCATCAACGGTGAGCTGGTTCTCGAGTGCAAAATTCCCACAATTCTGTACAGTTTTCTGCCGCGCCGTGACGAGGTCGAGTTCACTCACATGAGATATACCGCCGTCACTTGTGACCCTGATGACTTTGTTGAGAGAGGATACCATCTCAGACAATCCATCGGCCGAACTACTCGAGAGACGGAACTCTTCATTTGCATCACCATGTACAACGAGGACGAAATCTGCTTTACGCGTACCATGCACGCTGTCATGAAGAATATTTCACATTTTTGCTCCCGATCTCGTTCGCGAACCTGGGGCGAGACTGGCTGGCACAAGATTGTCGTCTGCATTATTTGCGATGGTCGCCCCAAGATTCACCCCCGTACACTTGATGCCCTTGCTGCAATGGGTGTCTTCCAACACGGTATCGCCAAGAACTTTGTCAACAACCGCGCCGTCCAAGCTCATGTTTACGAATACACCACGCAGGTGTCTCTTGACTCGGACCTCAAGTTCAAGGGTGCTGAGAAGGGCATTGTCCCTTGCCAGATGATTTTCTGTCTCAAGGAAAAGAACCGTGGCAAGCTCAACTCTCACAGATGGTTCTTCAACGCCTTTGGCCGGGCACTTAACCCCAATATCTGCATTTTGCTCGACGTTGGTACCCGCCCTGGTGGGAATTCCCTCTACCACCTCTGGAAGGCCTTTGATACCGACTCTAACGTGGCCGGCGCATGTGGTGAGATCAAGGCCATGAAGGGCAAGTACGGCTCCAGTCTCCTCAACCCGCTCGTTGCTTCTCAGAACTTTGAGTACAAAATGTCCAACATCCTGGACAAGCCTCTCGAGTCCGTTTTTGGCTACATCACTGTGCTTCCTGGTGCACTCAGCGCCTACCGATACCACGCTCTGCAAAATGATGAGCATGGACACGGCCCCCTTAGCCAATACTTCAAGGGAGAGACACTCCACGGCCAACATGCGGATGTGTTTACTGCCAACATGTACCTTGCCGAGGATCGTATTCTCTGCTGGGAGCTGGTTGCCAAGAGAGGCGAGCGTTGGGTTCTGAAATACGTCAAGGGCTGCACTGGTGAAACTGATGTTCCAGGTAAGCCAGAATCTTTTTTTTTAATCTGAGACGTCATTGTTAACCCTATCCAGATTCTGTTCCCGAATTCATCTCCCAACGTCGACGATGGCTCAACGGTGCATTCTTTGCTGCCGTCTACTCTCTCGTCAACTTTAGACAGATTATTGCCACTGATCATACCATTGCCCGCAAGATCCTCCTCTACATGGAATTCGTCTACCAGGGCTGCCAGCTCATGTTCACCTACTTTTCTCTCGCCAACTTTTATTTGACTTTCTTCTTTGTCGCCGGCGGTTTGACGGAAAAGCAAGTTGATCCCTTCGGCCACAACATAGGAACTGTCATCTTCATCATTCTACGATACACGTGTGTTTTACTGATTGCTACACAATTTATCTTGTCCCTCGGAAACAGACCGCAGGGTGCGAAGAAAATGTATCTGGCCAGCATGATAATTTACGCCATCATTATGGCGTATACTACGTTTGCAGTCCTCTACATCGTAATACGCCAGCTGACAGACAAGACGAATTTACACAAATTCAGTATTGGCAACAATGTTTTTACCAATTTGATCGTGTCACTCACCTCGACAGTTGGTTTATACATTTTGATGTCACTGGTATACCTGGATCCTTGGCACATGATGACCTCGTCCCTGCAATACTTTATGCTTTTGCCCAGCTACATTTGCACGCTGCAAGTGTATGCTTTCTGCAATACGCACGATATCACATGGGGCACCAAGGGTGACAACGTCATCAAGACGGATCTCGGTGGCGCGGTTGGCAAGGGCCAGACGGTCGAGCTAGAGATGCCCAGCGAGCAGTTGGATATCGACAGCGGCTATGATGAGGCGCTGCGCAACCTTCGTGATCGTGTCGTCGTTTCCAAACCCGGCATCAGCGAGTCGCAGCTTCAGGAAGACTACTACAAGAGCGTGCGTACCTACATGGTTGTAACGTGGATGGTGGCCAACGGTATCCTTGCCATGGCCGTGTCGGAAATCTACAGCAACAAGGGCATTGGCGACAACTTTTACCTGCGCTTCATCCTGTGGAGCGTCGCGGCCTTGGCTGTGTTCCGCGCTATTGGCTCCACCACATTTGCCATAATCAACCTCATCAACACGATTGTTGAAGGCAGAATGCGGATGAGCCTCAAGACACCCAAATGGATGGGCGGCTGGGGCGAAAAGATGAGCGAAGCAGCGAGTAGCATCGGCAGCAGTGTCAGCAGCATCGGCAGCAGCGTCAGCAGCGTCGGCAGCAGCTTGAAGCGATGAGTGGGGGTAGCTGTCACAATGTACTAACACGCAGCTTCCACCTAATTATCTGTTATATATCCATTGATCACCGATCGTTGTGATTGAAGAGCTTGTTTGCGAATTACAGGGCTGGTGTTTTTGACAAGTTTTTGCTTCATTTCTTTGCGGTGTGCAAGTTGAGTTGTACATGTTGGACGACGAGAACCTCGTATAAAAAAAATCTTGATGTAGAGATTTTCTGAGGGTTTAATGTAGGAAATGAGTTTTTTGAATGAAAAATTGCATGCCGCATTTCCGACAAGTTGACATGTCATGCAACTAGTGATGATTTTAAACTTTTTTTTTTTGATAAACCATTTTACTCTTTTGCTAGATAAAAAGAGAGAAAAAGAAAACGAAGGAGTGAAGATGAAACAAAATCATCATATAAATATATGCGCCCGACCGACTGTTATCGTTGCTGTTTGATGTTTCAATCTCTATATAAACAAGAAGTTATAAAAAGAAAGAAAAAAAACATGCGTAAACGCAACATGACCAACGTCAGCATGCCATGCCATTTCCCAAACCACAACACGCACACACAAGATAATAAGAAGAATAACATCTTTCTTTTACTCTTCCTCCTCATCTTCTTCCGCTACGTCATCGTGAAAATTCGTCCCGTCCGTCGTTGCCTTGATCACACCCGCGCGTATGCACCAATCGCCAAATCTTTCCCCCTGCTCCCTCTCCTTTGCATAGCGCCGCAGCAGGCCCTTCATAATGTCGAGGATCTCAGCCTCCTTGATGCTCGAGCGGTACAGCTTATTGAGGCGCTGCCCGTGGTAGCCGCCGCCGAGGTACATGTTGTACGCGCCGAGGGCCTTGCCGACAAAGGCGACCTCGGCGAGCCAGGGCCGCGCGCAGCCGTTGGGGCAGCCCGTCATGCGCATGACGATGGAGTCTTGGCGGAGGCCGGCGTCGGCGAGGCAGTCCTCGAGCTTGGTGATGAGCACGGGCAGGTAGCGCTCCGACTCGGCCATGGCGAGGCCGCAGGTGGGAAAGGCGACGCAGGCCGAGGAGCTGAGGCGGAGGCCGGAAAAGTGCACATTGTCGAGGGCGTACTTGTTCATGAGGAGCTTGATGGCGGCGAGGTCGGCGTCGTGCACGTTGCTGAGGATGAGGTGCTGGTTGCCGGTGAGGCGGAACTCGCCCTTGTGCACTTGGGCAATGGCGCGCAGGCCCGTCTTCATCTGGAACGAGGGCGTGTCCTCGATGCGGCCGTTTTCGATGAAAAAGGTAAAGTGGTTCAGGCCCGTCTCGTCCTTGACCCAGCCAAACGTGTCGACGTTGGACTGGAACTCAAACGGCCTGGCGGGCTGGAACGTGGCGCCCCAGAGATCCTCCACCTTGCCGCGGAAGACGTCGACGCCCATGTCGTCAATGGTGTACTTGAGACGCGCGTGCTTGCGGTTCTTGCGGTCGCCGTGGTCGCGCTGCACGAGCATAATCTTTTCGCAGGCAATGTGCACGTCGGCGGCCGCAACGTAGCCAAACATGCGGCCCGTCTGCGGGTACGTCTTCTTGTTGTTGTGCGTGGCGCCCATGCCGCCGCCGGCCAGCACGTTGAAGCCCTCGAGGTTGCCGTCTGCGCCCTTGATGGCAATCAACCCAATGTCGTGCGCGTAGACGTCGGTGTCGTTGTGCGGAGGAATGGCAATGGTGATTTTAAACTTGCGCGGGAGATAGGTCGGTCCGTACAGCGGCTCAAAGTCCTGGACGGCCTCGCCGGCGACTTGCGTCTTCTTCTTCTTGTCGTCGCCGTCATCTTCCGTCAGCCAAATCTCGTGGTAGGCGTTTGTCGACGGCAGCAAGTGGTCGCTGATTTTCTGGGAGCACGCGTAGACCTGGCGGTGGTACTTGGACTGCGTGGGCAGCGAGCTGCACATGACGTTGCGGTTGACGTCGCCGCAGGCGGCAATCGTCGTCATGAGCGCGCGGTTGATGGCCTGCATGGCGGGCTTGAGCTTGCCCTTGACGACGCCGTGAAACTGAAACGTCTGGCGCGTCGTCAGCTTCATCGTCTCGTTGCCGAGCTCGTTGGCGATGTCGTCCATCTGCACCCACTGTCGCGGGGTCGAGACGCCGCCCGGCAAGCGGCATCGGATCATGAAGGAGTAGGCGGGCTCAAGGCCCTGCGCTTTGCGCTCGTCGCGCACGTCACGGTCGTCCTGCATGTAGGTGCCGTGGAACTTGGTGAGCTGCTGGTCGGCGGCCGAGATGGCGCCGGTGGACGAGTCGGCGAGGCCCTCGAGGATGGTGCCGCGGAGAAAGTTGGAGGCCAGCTTGATGTCCTCGTTCGTGATGGGCGGGGGCTCGTCAGGGAGGCCGGAGACGTTGTCGACGCCGAGGGCCTGCCAGATTTTGGGCTCCCACTCGGCGTAGCCCGTCTGGTAGCCGTCGGGATCCTGGTCGTCGCCGAGGCCGATATCAGCGAGGCGCTTGCCGCCGAGGTTGGTCAGGACGCGGTCCAGGTCCTTGGCCGGCTTGTTGTAGTAGATCTTATCTTCCTTGCGGGGCCAGTAGTGGCTGTCACCAAGGCCAAAGAGGGAGTAATTGACAGTGGCCAGGTCAAGATCGGTGTTGCCCTTGATGGCCTCCCAGAAAGCGAGGCCGTTTTGAGGAAACTCTCCCTGTCCAGCCGTCGAGGTGAGAAAGACAATGTTCTCCTCGGTAGCAAGGTCCTCGAGGGGGTAGTCCTCCATGGCAAGAACCGTCGTCTTCAGACCTCGAGCGCGGCCTCGGTTACCAAGCCTCTTGGCCAGAGACGTCGCGTTGCCGTTGTCCGAGGCGTAGAGAATGGTGAGAGGGGCTCCCAGGAGACCCTCGAGCAGCTGGTTGTAGGCGTCCTTGGCCTTGCGCTTCTGTTGCGCGCGCACCTCGGTACCATAGTCCTGGGCCAGACTGGCCGCGAACTGCGGCTCCTTGTTCATGAGCTGGGTAAGTTGGTTGTCGCGCGCGAGAAACGTCTTGAGCTCCTTCTTGATCAGCTCTGAGTCGAGCGAAAAATTGGGCTCGCCCTTTGTCTCGTTGTTGGGGTTCCATCGATACAGAGGCCAATAGCCGGCGTCGACGGCCTTTTTGGTCTCTTGCAGGACGGTGAGGGGCGAGTCGGACTCGCCAAAGTAGGGGAGGTAGGCCAGAACGACAGAGGGGCCGTCAAACTTGTCCGCCTCAAGCATGGCCTGGAGGACCTGGGTATAAGAGCTGTAGACGGCAGTAGAGGCGACATAGACGTTGCCAAAGTTCATGGCGTAGAGACCAATGTCCTTTTTTCGGCGGTTGGCGTCGGCGTTGGACTTTTCAGAGTAGGGGGTGGAGTCGATGATGAGCATGTTGATGTTTTCGCCAGAGGCGAGGACGTGGTGCACGCCAGAGTTGCCGAGGTCGTAGGACCAGGCGTCGGAGCCAACGAGCCATAGAGACTCCTTGCGGAAGAGGCCCTGCTTCTTGAGCAGCTTCTGAGCGATGGGAGAGCCGTCAGTCTGCAGACGCGAGATGACGTCGTCGGCAATCTCGGTCGACTTGGACAGATCGTCCGCGACAACGGCCCACTTGGCGAGCCAGTTCTTGGGACCGTCGGTGATGAAGTCGCTGCTCTTGGCGGCCGCCTTGACCTCACTCACAAAGTGTTTACGCAGGTGCTTGCGGGCAATCAGCGAGCCGAAGCCAAACTCGGGGGTGGCGGCGACGGTGGACGAGAGGCCCGTGTTTTGGGACCGCAGCGCATTGGCAATGTATGTGCGCTTGCCAAAGAGCTGGTCAAGAATCTTGGAGTAGGCCGTCTCGAGCGCAGGCACGGACAGGGCGTGGTCGCCGCGCTGGGCGGCGGACGGGGTATCGCGGACACCGACCTCGAGGTTCTGGAGGGGCGCGTCGGAGGTGAGATTCTGGAGGATGCCGCGGAGGGCCTGGTCGGCGGCCTCTGCGGCAATGTAGCCGAGCTGGTGGCCGACAATAGTCTCGACGCCGCCGGGCCCGCTCTTGACCGAGGAGACGACGTCGATGAGCAGCGGGCCCCATTTGGTGGTCCTGCGGTGAATCTGCTCGAGGACGGCGATGCGCCTGACGGTTCCGGGCAGGGCGTCGACAAGCTTGGAGCCGAGCCAGGGTCGGTAGAGGCGCGGTGTGACGATGCCGGTGCGGGCAAAAATCTCGCCGGGCTTGGCGTCGTCGATGACCTGCGCAAAGGTGGCCGTGTCGGCGCCAAAGACGAAAAGGCAGTTGGCGGCGTCGTCGGGGCCGGTGTACTCGAACGCGCTGTACTGGCGGCCGACGGCAGAGTAGAGGCTCGCCCAGATGCGGGTGGCGCAGGTGTAAATGTCCTCGGAGGTGACGGGGGGCGGGGCGGACTCGACGGTGGTGGCGACGGACGAGGCAGCGCCGGGGCTGCCAGGCTCGCTGGGCTGGCTCGACTTGACAGACGTGCCAGCCGATGTGGGCTTGGAGGCGTCGACGACGCTCGGGTGCGGACGCAGGTTGGCGACGCCGCCGGCACCGCCCGCGCGGTTATTGAGGCTCACATCGGGATGGTCCGACGAGACGGCAACATGACCGTCGTCGGCGTACAAGCCGCTAGCCGGGACGGAGCCTGACTGGAAGCGGCGCACGCTGTCGAGGTCGAGCAGGCTGGCGACGACGGTGGGGTCCTCGACAGCAATGGGAGCGTCGCGGGCCGAGGTCTCGGGGGCGAAGAAGTGGACGACGCCCTTGCCTGTGCGGACGGCGAGGGCGTGGGCGGTGATGGCCATGTCCTGGGCATCCTGGAGGGCCTCGGACTGGACAAAGGTCCAGCCGGCGTTGCGGATGGCGGTGATGACGGAATAGTCGGCGGCGCGGCGGGGCTGCTGCAAGGCGATGTGCAGGACGACGGGGTAGTCGGCCAGCTTGTAAAGGTGGGTTATACCGGGCAGCAGCACCGAGGAGGGCGCGGTGACGGAGACGAGCTTGCCGGCGCGGATCGGGGAAAAGACGGAGAGCAGCGGGTCAGCATTGTGGCGGACCGGGATGATCTGGGAGGGGGAGGGGGGTTAGTGATGCAATTCGGAGCGAGTATGATTCAATTGAGGGGGTAGGAGGGTATGAAACTGAATGACAGCTGGGTTGGTCGGGTCATCGGGTGACGTGCTTCGGGTCGTCGCACGCTTTAAAAGGTGAAGAAAAAAGTGGTGGTGGTGTGGTGGCGGGCAAACGCAGACGGCTTACATGGGGGACAGCGCCAGCGCCGGCAGCGACGAGGCTACGGTCCTTGCGGGCAGCATATCGCTTGAGATGGGTAGAAAACGCGGAATCGGTTGCGAGAGAGGGCTGTACAGAGACAACGACGTCGGAGGCGAGATAGGCGATTCTGGCGACTGTGTGGTTTTGTTAGCATGTTGGAAGGTTTTGTGTTTGCGTTTGCTGGTTTGGGGTGGGCGCTGAAGAAAACGACGTACCGGCCTCTTCTGGCGTGCGCACCTTGTGCTGAGCAGCCTCCATAGTTTTTGCAGTGTGCTTGTCCCTCGGTGACGAGAGGGCAGCAACACGACAATTGTGGAAGAATGGGAAGCAAAAAGGAGCAAGGGAAAAAAAAAAAAAGAGGCAGAGGAGGAAAGATTAAAGAAAAGAAAGAAGAAAGAAAATAGGGGACTGGTCATGGGAAAATCAGACTTTCTGGAACGGACGGCTGGCACATGGCGAGCGAGCCCGCTTGAAGGCCTCTGGCTTGCTTGCTTGTACATTGCAATTGCTGGGGGGAGTTTGCTGTGGTGGAGACACTGGAGAGAGACCAAAGAGAAGGCAGATTCCTCCCGCAAAGCAAATGGAGGAGAAATGCACCGCCGAAACCGCCCATGACAAGTACAAAAGTAGAAGCACTAAATTCAGTCGTCGCCGCATGTGGATCCCCTCCAGAACCTCGTCGCCCAGTAGCCCTCGAGATAAATGCCCATTCCCCGCAGGTCAGCCAGTTTTCTCTCAATTGCGTGATTGCCTGATTGCCTACACGTGCCACACACCCACCCTCTCAGGTGGGTGCTGGATACAGTGGCGGCCACCATACACCCGCGGCCACCTTTTTTTAACGCGTTAACTTCGACACGCGTTAATTCCACGAAAAATGAATTCTTTAGCTTAATATAAAGAAGATTATATTAATAATTATTTATCTTTCTTAGGGAAAAATCTTAATTATCTAGTTAAATATATTACTTAAGAATTCTATATTTTATATATTATAATATAATAATATATAAATAGTATTAAGTTATATTAAAAATACTATTTACTAAATTATAAGCTTAAATAACCTAAAGAAAAGGTAATTTATAATATAATAATATACCTTAATAATTTAAATCTTTTAATATAAAAATTATAAATAATAGCTATAGTTAATATATTAATTAAAAAATATACTTTTAGTTAAAATCTTAAGCTTAACTTTATTAGACTATACTAGGTTAATAACTTTATTAAATACTATAGACTTAATATCTTTTAGGGTAAAATTTAAGATTTTATAAGATAAAATATTAAGAAATAATACTTAATTAAAAAATATTTTATAAAGCTTTAGTAAACTATTATAGAGAAAGGCGTAGTTATTAACTATATCTAGAATATAGATAAGATAGGTTTTTAAATTAGGGGTACCTAGGGCACTTATATTATAAGCTTATAGAATAAAAAGTCCTCTTATAAGGGTATATCTTCTAATAGAGAATTAGTAACCTTTATTAAAGTAATTTTAGCTAGAGAGGACTTTATTAAAGTGCCTTTTCTTATTGTTAGAATAGAGTGGGTTTTAGTGGTCTTAATCAAGTAATATAAAAAGGGTTCTATTTATACATAATTAAGGCTATCTATAGTTAAGTTACTATAGCCTCTATAGCTTATAGGTAAAGTGGGGTAAATTAGCTCTTCTAAAGTATAACTAGCTATTACCTAAGGCACCTATATAATTAGCCGCTTAAGCTAGTGCCTTAAGTAATACTAGTAAAATCTCTTTATAGCTTAATTCTAGCTAATTTACTTAAAAATATAATAAAAAAAGAAAAATAATAAATATACTATTATTAGCACCTTATTCTTCTAGTACTAACCTCCTCCTACTACTACTACTATTAGGGCTTATATAAAGGAAAATCTACTTCTTCTATTGCTTTAGGGGTCTTTCCTATTTAATATAAAGAATAGAGGATTCCTCCCCCCCTTAGGCCTATTAAAGGCTATAATCCTAGCGTTAGAGTTATTAAAGGCTCTAAGAGAAGGCGTCTTAAAAATATTATAGTAAATATATAGCTACTACTACTTATTCTTAGCTTCTTTAAGAGAAGATATCTTTAAAATATTATAATAGCTAGTCTCTCCTAGGCTATTACCTCCCCTAGTAGTCTTAGATTTTAACTATATAATTAAGAGAGGCTATAGTAGCCTCCCTTAGTTATACTAGTTAGGACCCTTAGTTAAGGTAAATTAAGTATACCCTCTTCCTTATACTTTACTTTCTCCCTCTTTATTTATCTCTTAAGGTAAATATTTAAGATATTCTCCTTAATTAAAGTAAATAAAGCTTTATTTAGTAATACCTTTATTATTATATTAACTAGGTTATTATCTCTATTAATTTATTATATTTTAATAGCTTTATAGTATTTATAGCTTTACTAGAGTATTATAATATTAATTATTAGGTATTTCTTTTTTATTATATTAAGCTTAATAAGATACTTATATAAAGAGTATAAATCTATTAGTAAAATTATTAGGATTAGTAAGATCTTAAGTTCTTTTATTATTAAAGTTAATATTAAATTAATTATATAGCTAGTATTTACTCCTTATACTATAGTATATAATTTTAATATTAGAGTACTTCTTATAACTCTCTTTAATTTAGTTAATAACTATATTATAATATTAGCTTTAATTTAAGTAGATTTATCTTAGTCTATTATCTCTTTATTACTTATTATAATAATATATTTAATCTAAGAACTTAAATCTTTATTATTAGTAAAGGATTTATTAATAAAGATAAATAGCTTAAGTGCTTAGAGGTTTAGGGGGAGGTATTTAATACCTC
>JAEIJG010000880.1:0-17176 GCA_037289395.1 Beauveria scarabaeidicola
TTAGAAGAATTTACTTTTTATTATATTTTTAATAGAATTAAGCTAATTTAGCTTAAATTAAGGAATTTAATAATTTTTAGCCTTAAAAGAGAAAGACTATTAGTGTTATAGCTACTAGCTATAGCTACTAAATATAGCGCTCTTATTAGCTCGCTATGTTAAATGACCTATAACTATATAATAGACCTGTAACTCTTGATAGGGCAAATGTGGCCCTAAGCAAGCAAGAACATTAACACTAAGAACCCCTACGTATCGTACCGTACGACCCCTTGTGATACCAACATGTACGCTTTCTGCCTTTTCGGAATCAGGTACCGGGTTGCGTCACTTGATCAATGCCAATGTTGATGGGGTGATTTCACATGTCTGCGTTTCGTTGCATATCCTGGTATCCATGTCATGTTGATGAGTCATGTCACATGTCTGCGGTCACCGCTGTAACTTGCCCACGTTCGTGATTGGCAATTTTTTCAAGATTTTGTTTCTAATCATTTGTATCGAAAAGACAAATTTAGAGAAGATAAGTTGTGGTACTACTAGTACACGAGCGATCGAAATACTTGATGACGCTGTTGTCCGGTACACCATCGCGCTCATGGACGTCACCGTCAAGAAAGCCCATCTGCTCGCCAATTCTGCGCAGGAGGTGTAATTCACGGATGGAGCTTGAAGGCGTGACTGTAAAACACAATTGCCTAACCAATGGAAATGTTCCATTCAGATCGGTCTTTCTGGCGCCAGGTGGACGCTATGGAGTCCTTGGGGTTCCGCTGCACGCTCATCATGTAGGGCTGTATCTTGATTCTGAAGCTGAGGGAACAGACTAGCTTCCACTTGTCCTTTTGGTGCGAGCGTGATGGAAAAAGGAGTTGCCTTTGTGAAGCCAGTAATGTCCAATACTGGAGACTTTGAATGGCCTCGAGACCTTATATCCATTAGCAAATTGCGCAATCATATATTTTGATAACAGATCCTGTTAAAAACAAGACTCAATAAAGTCTTGAGTAGTGGCCTCTTTTGCTCTACATTGACCTGGAAAGTTCAGCATCTTGCGGTGCACGCTACCCTAGTCGTGGCCACTTCATCTTTGACACCTCAATCTAACTAACTAGTTAACTCCTCTTGTTAGATCCATGTTCTCTGAGCATTTGAGCATGGCCAAAATGGCATATGCGGAAATCTAACAATGAGCAATATTTTTTGACAGCAGAGTCCAGCCTGTAAGGCCAATTATTTCAGTTGCAACCAAGGCATGCGATCTATGTATTAGTAAGGCTAGTGAATAGTATGTTGTTGCTCCTGGCGGGAAACAGCACGCACAAAGCTGTACGGATAAGCCTGTATGTAACTGGCCAGCTCCAAAACTTTACCGAGAGCCAAAATTGCGCAAAGTAGTCTCGCTACGCGTCGTTCATGTGCCGAGGTCCGCTCAACAAGGGGTTTCTCGGCTAGTCGCGCCATCTAGAATTCGTAATCTCTAGTTATGATGCCACCGTGCAACACTGCCAGTAGATCTTTTCAGTTTGTCGAGTGGATGATCTGGATTCAGCCCTACAAGGCCTCTGGCTAGTTAAGGCTGAGGCTGAGGCCGCGTCTGCATCTGCGTCCGCATTATTAGCATCTTTACCCACTGCCAGCCGTTGGCTAGCCCTACTGCGCATCCTCTTCGTATCACCGCTATCAATCCACCCCATTGTACAAGGCGACCTTAACTACCTGCTTAATTACTGATGCTGGCATGCGCACCCCGTTTGTCTCTAATAACAAGGTGCAGACATGGTCGTGCCGTCACATCCCAGGCGCTGAGCTGTTGTTCGCTTCCAAGTCATCGATCCTTATATAGTGAAGACCATCCTTATACGCGGCACGCGCAGTTTGCCCCAGGAAGAAGATTGCGGGTTTCTTTCAATTTGCTTTGTCCCAATAGGCTGCTTGATGTCGTACATAGATTCGATGGCATATGCGTATTGAATGCCGTTCCACTCTGGATGTTGATGGTTGCCTTCGGTGTTTCCGCTGCCCTTGAAAGGAAGCTTTTCACACGCCCGAGCATTCTGTTAAACGTTACCCATCAGACAAGCATAAACGATCCGCTGATGGAGTTCTCTCTTGCGCTCATTCGAATCTTTCAGGCTCATTTGGCGAACCGGATTCGTTTGACGCCATTCATGTGATGCTTTCTGGAATAGAAAGTCTTCGAAACTTTGACAATTTCCATCCTATGATGGTCGCTGTTCGATCCTCGCTAGTCCAACATAACAAAAAAATTGCGGCGGCGCCCATCGTTCAGATTGGAGTTATTTCTCGCCCATCAATGGTTCGGCTGCTGGCACGGGGCTCAGTAAGTTGTGGGTCTTGCCCTTTCCACCACGGAGCGCTTTAACCTACCTTCCGGATTTTCTATTGCTTCAATCCACTTCACGCTGGCAGCTCAATCTTCTTTACATTCAGTTTTTCACCTCCACGAACCACCCGGTTCAAGGCTCCAAAGCAGCCCTATGACCTGAGAGGACGACTGCGTGGTGCAGAACTCTCCTCTTCAGCTTTGACACATGCAAAGACGATAGAGCGTACGACCTCGCCAGCTGGCCTCGTGAGGAACTGCCGCGTGTTTTGTCCATTTTCCCCGACTGCCAGCAGTATTCGTCAGCATGGTACGAGGCTCTCCCAAAACCCATGTGTCAGACAATGACTAACAAGGTTTCCCCTTTAGACTTCTTCAATGTCCGCCGCCTTCTCGGCGAAACATCCCTTTGAAAGGCGCGTGGATGAAATCAAGTCGCCAAAGAGGTAAGGCAACTTCGTTTAGCACCTTACAAGAACTTCCACCACACAATTGCCTACGTGATGATTGTATCAAATGGGAATCTCTCCTAGATATTAATGCGGAGAAACCGATATCTTTTTTTCTGTCTGACAGGCAAAACTATCACACCATCCATCATCATACTTTCTTACCTGACCGCACAACTAACGTTTGATCATCAGTGATATCAATGCCTTGATTCTCGACTACCTCACAATGGAAGGCTATCCCAACGCTGCGGCGAAATTCTCCAAGGAGGCGAACCTGCAGCCCCAGCAAGACATCGCCTCTATTCGTGCCCGACAGGAAATACAAAACTGCATCCACAGTGGAAATATCCAGTCGGCCATAGAAATGCTCAATGAGCTGGACCCCGAGGTGAGCGAAATCGCTATTGGATTCAACCCTCTACATGATTAAACCAAGAGTTATACATGCACCACGCATATGGACCGGCATCGGTCCGTGATGATAAACAACCACTTCTTTTATGATTTCACCTTTTGCATCTAATTTTTATCTTCACTCTTCTTGCCGAGTAAACGCTAATCAGCGACGATAGATATTGGATGCGGATAAGGCGTTGCACTTCTCTCTGTTGCGTTTACAGCTCGTTGAGCTAATCAGAGGCTGCAATGCCACGGGAGGTGATATCAGCCCTGCACTCAAGTTTGCCACAGAGCAGCTAGGCCCCCGTGCTCCTACCAACCCCCAATTCCTTGAAGAGCTCGAAAAGACCATGGCTCTTCTGCTTTTCCCACCCGAGACTTTAGAGCCACAGCTGGCTGCTTTGTTGAAGCCTGACCTTCGTCGAGATGCTGCCGATAAGGTTAATCGTGCGATTTTGGAAAGACAATCTACGAGACGCGAGGCAGCGATTCGTCAGCTTGTCAAAATGCGGGCCTGGGCAGAGTCTGCTGCCCGAGATCGCGGCGTCAGCTTGCCTGATCGGCTTGACGTTGGCCTGAATGCTGATGACACTGACCGACGCCAAGCAAACCCTGAAAATGGTCATGAACCTATGTTGACGGTATGATTGACATGATTATGAATGGGACAGGCGTTTTGCGTTATTGGATCTGCGATTCGACCATGTAATTTGTAGTGTTTCTGCGTGGCACTTTGGTTTTGGGAGTTTTGGGTTGGCTACACGGTAGCCCGTGGGTTCTATAGGCGTAGCCTGCTTTTTGATATTTGATACCTTTCTGTTGAACTGCCAACACTTGTACGTTGTATTCCGCTCATCACTTGTTCAATACGGAAATTGCAAGGTTAAAAGTCAATAATAGCTGGCAGCAGCATTGGTGAAACATGTATGAAAGGACCTGTCAATTGGAAACAAAGAGTATATTTACACGTACAGTCTTTCGGGGACAATGGCACCACACCTATTTCGTGCGGATGTGCTTCAGCTTACGAGCGCTGTAGAGGAAGTTATTGGCGTAAGCCTTTGGGGTGAACTTGCGGACGTTGGGCTCCTGCACGAAATATTCGTAGCCCTGCTTCTCGGCGAAGTGAATGGCGTCCTCCTTGCTCTCAAAGTTGAGATTTGTGCCTTGCATGAAGTCTCCAGACGATTGCCATCCCATCAGAGGGTTCTCCCACCGATGACCCTTGGGGAGAATGTCCCAGTCCATTCGCCAATCGTGGCCCCTCCAGGTCCCAGATTGTGTGGCGGCCTTTGACTCCTTGTATATTCTGCAGCGAATTAGAGATTTATAGGTGAATCGTGATTTTTGAGGGGCCTACCTGACGGTACGAGCCTGGAGCTCAATGGGGGCGCCGGAGGTGACGGCGGCTGAGCGAACATCGTCGGTGCCGTCCTGGGCGTGTCTGGGCACGGGAGTAAAGGTCCTACGACATGGTCAGCACCACTGCAGACTTGATAATTGTAGCGGATCGGCGGCGCTCACGAAGTAGCCTTGTCGTGGGGAGTGTCGAAGTCGGGCTGGTTGGCGTCGCTGGGCGTCCCAGTAACTTCCTTTTCGCTGTGCTTCGCGATCGAGCTCTGGAAGCGCTGTGCAGTCATAGGTACGGCCAGACGGGGCGCGGCAGCGGTTCGCAAAATGCGGGCGACGCCCTGAGATCGGAGTATGGCCATGGTGATTGAGGTAGCGACTCGATTGACGTCGACGAAGGCCCTTTTTTGTCAGATGAGCAGTGCGGCGTTGATAGACAATGGAGCACAGTCTCGGTGTAGGCGGCATGCAAAGCAGCTTAGGGTGGGCGCTGATTGGCTAGGTAGCAACGGAGCGATGTTTTGCCGGACGAGTGCTTTTCGGAACGGCACCTCTAGCCTGCAGCAGCACCACCACCACCCTCAACTTGCAAGGCAACCTGAAATTGAGCAGTCCGCACGATCGTTGACGGAACGAAGTGGCAGGAATTTTCTTTTTACTGCATCATACACAGGTTTTAGATAACCACCGCCATCATGAGCTTCGTCACCCGCCGTGGTCTTTCCACCCTCATCCCCCCCAAGGTAAGCAACACTATTTTTCGCCGGGCCCCGTGATGCCCCGGAGCTCATCTCGACAGTCAATTGCTAACTAGAATCGAAACAGGTTGCTTCTCCCAAGGTACGCACCCGATTCTACGAGTTTCGACAACTTTCTGGCGCCGCTGGCGATGCGAAAGCCTCCCAATGACCGATCGACCTATCGCCAAGACGCGCCGAACATGCCACAGCTTGCGAGACAAGCGCAACATCGCCGAACATGGAAATCACCGACGCTAACACTGCACAATTATTAGGCTATTGGTGGCGCTCCCGACGCTCTGCGCATGCAGCGTGTCGTCAGCTTCTACGAGAAGCTTCCTCGTGGTGCCGCCCCTGAGGCCAAGGCCAAGGGTCTTCTCGGTCGCTACCAGGCTCGCTACTTTGGCAAGAAGGCCTCAGCTACCCGTATGGATTATTTGCCCCAAACTGCGGGCTTCTTGCGAGAAGCACCATTCGTACGAAGGACGACTTAGCTAACATGCTGCTAGCCATCATCCACGCCATTGTCTTCCTCGTCGGCATTGGTTACGCCCAGAACTACTACTTCCACCTGCGTAAGATGAATTGGCCATGTCGCGTTGCTTATTGAGGAATCACTGGCTAACCGATGACTTGTAGGCCACCACAAGAACAACGCTCATTAAAGACCCCCTCGGTAAAGCGAAGAACATTCGGTGACAACGGAAGGGCTGTGTAAATAGACTCTTGGAGGGTGTTGTCATGCCGCACCTTGTACTTCCTTTTGTAACAACTCAATTTTGCTGAAAAAAACGTTTGGACGCTGTCGCGGGTTGACTCGTGCATGTTTGGATCAGGTGGATGTGGAGTACGAAATCCGTCTTGCGGTTGAGAAGGGTTCGCACAGTGACTGTAAGTTGACTGTGGAGGGGAAGCTATTCTCAAGACTACTTCATATAAAGCAACCGTTGGCTGGACAGAGTTGTCTATACATTTCGCCGTGGAGAAGTAAGAGCTGCATTGCTGCGTGGAGCTGGGCACTGGTCAGTCAGGAGATGCCACTGTTAGGCCGCAATAGCTTGACAATAAATGGGCCATGATGCGCGCATAATTCACCGCTACTGGTAAATAGCAATGAATCAGAATTTCTTTTGGAGCCCTGCAGGCTGAGAGTGCAGCAATGCATTGAAGGAGAAGAGGTAGGAGAAAAAAGTCGGTGGCTGACGCAACAGAGTAATGATGCAGGGCCTGGCCGCGGTGTGAAACAGGGCAATGGTTCACAAACGCCGCGCCGGAGGAAAAAAAAAGGCCAGCAAACGACAATTTCGATGCTTCTCTTAACGCTTGGATATAATCTTCTGATAAGAATTTTGTGCTTTTCATGCAAAGTCACACACCAAACGCAAACAACAAGGTGAGTGGCGCAGCGGAGTGTTTGCCCGAGCCGTCGCATTATCCTGCGGGTGGGTTGGCTGATAGAGGTGAGATTATGCGTATAGCAAGCCGTTGGCTGCGCCATGACGCAGTGGACCTCGATTAAAAATGGCGAGCAAATGACTATAACATCTCAAAAGACCATGTGATACGGCTGTGAATTGCGAGTATCTAGCTAGGCATAAGTGCTTTCATTTTACCTCGTTTTCCTAGGTATTCAAGGCGGAACGAGGCTTTACAGTAGTCACCTGACTGCCCGCAAGGTATGCTTTTGGGCGGCAGTGCTTGAAGCAGCTAAAATTCAACGCTAACCCTGATTCATCGAGCACACCCAGCCGCAAAGGAAAAGCAGGAACCTCCATTGCAGCCATAGGCAGGTTATCTCACCCTGCCTTAGTCACACCTGGCGACACAACCCCCATACCTTAACCAATTCGAGGCTCGGCACCGCCCTGACACCCGCGATCGTATTCCATCTTCTCCAAGGTCTTGGTTCACATCATCAGAAAACAAAGCACCTGTTGCCGACCGCCAGACCCTTACCTTCGGCCGCTCCCTCGTCTCCGCGTCAACGTCTCAGTTTCTGCCGTCAAACTGTCTGTAGCTGAGAAGCTTCTGCCCACTGACGACTTGGCCCAGCAGTCGTTGTCCCCCCTTGCGACCGGCGTCCGCCCGAATCGAAGACGGATGATGGCCACAGAGCCTGCATTTAACAAGCTAGCTGAAGTTTCTGTCCCGCACCAACCGAGCAACGTGAGTGCTGCCCGTTGCGAAGCCGCAACTTCATTTGCGGTTTGCGCCAGCCGTGTTTTGTGACCAAACAACTGGCATCGTCCTTGACCATCATGGCAAGCCACATGAAAAAACTAACCCGCCCATTTCTTTGTCTAGCATCCCAACGGTGCCCAGCATGGCGTCGATTACTCTGCTTTAAACGGCAGTTTTCACCACCTCGAGGACATCGCCAACAAGCGCATCACCAATGTCGAAGAGCAACTACATTCCACCGATGTTAGCGTTAGCGGCGGATCCGACACGGAGGCCTCGCGAGCAAAGGATGGCGATAAGAGCCACAGTCGAACAGGCTCTACCGCCAGGAAACCTGCCACGTTCAAGGCCGTCTCCGTCAACAGGACATTCTTAGCCGCCAAGGCCAGCAGCTCGAGTATACCCTCCAGGACGTCAGAACGACCATCAGGAGATTCTAGCACACCGCCTCCTGGGCCATCAGCGTTATCAGCATCTCGACCCAGGCTTGTCGTCAAAGCTGGCGGCGGCGCGCGCGATTCCATGCCGCGTTTCGCTACCGCGAATGGCGGCAAGTCAGGATCTGTACCAGATGGAAACGCAGTTTGGAACAAGAACCGACGTACGTACCCTCATCGATACCTAGCCTCGAAAGCTCTGGTTCTATTGTTACTAACCTAGAAAAGCGCCGGAGCCCAAGAAATTCACCGACGAAGAGCTCCAGAATCACGGCATTCATATGGCTAGTCGCCTTAATGAAGACGATGCACAAGGGCAAAACAAATGGGCAGATATTGACGATGATGACGAAGACTGGGCGCCAGAAGCAATCACATGGGGAGACGGGACAAAGACAAAACTACCACATCCCGATGAACACCCACCCCATGACGACGTGCCCCAGGTCTCGCAAGATAGATTTCACTCGACGTATGCAATGTCTGGACGAACTCCCCAACCAGAGTATCCTGCGCCGAAACCTGCTGGCCTACCTTCCGGTAAGGGTCTTGTTCTTAAAGGCGCTACCCAGGACCGCCCTGCCCTCGTTGCGAAGCCACCACAACCACATGCTCCCGCCAAATCGCCATGGGCCCAGCTGCCTCCTGTCGATAGGCCACAGCAGCCTTGGAGCGAATCGACAGGATCACCTCGGGGCTCTTATAAGGAGCCGTCGCCGCTAAAGATGATGGGACTACCGCCCAAGGAGATTGCCGCAGATGATTTTAATCGTTCTTCTTGGAGAGATAGTCACGGTGGTAGTGGTGGACGCGAACTCTATAACTCTCAGTCGGGACGACTTGAACCTGTCCCAAACCGTCGGGGATCCATACTTTCGGATCACTCAGGCAGACAACCTGCAGTCCTCCAGAGACAAGCCTTAGATCAGCCGGAGCCATCTAGCGCCTTTCAGACTAGCCGAACTCATCAAGAAGGCTCCTTCAACCGAAGAAGGGCGTCATCTACCGTTAGTGGCGGCAGCGGTCTTCTCCAGCGTGGCGCTCGTGCTCCTGAAGGCCAGCAGCAGTACACCGCCGACGATCGCGGCCCTCGTCGGCCATCGTTTTCTGGCTCACACGAAGGCCGTTTTAACCATCAAAACGTGAATGGCCCCAGTCGCCAGCATCCTGCCTGGACAAGCATGGAAATGCCGGACCTGACGCAAGTGGAATCTCAAGTACCTGATGAAGACGATGTCGAGTACCAGAAGAAGCTTATGAAGGAACGTATTGAGCTTGCCAGAAAACGGCGACAAGAAGAAGTCGCTCGCGAAGAGGCGGCGCGCAAAGAACGTATCCAGAAGAAGCTTGAAATGCTCGGCCCTGCACCGGAAAAGAAGAACGACAAAAAGGAAAGCGTGAATCGCGACGAATCCAAGCCGACCCAAATTCATCGTCGTGAGCGCCCTACTGATGGACAGCCTTTGCATCAATCTGATGCGAGCACCAAAGACACAATATCGAGACGCCTTTCCCAGAATCAGGAACAGCAGCCTACCGAAAGTTGGGCTGCTACTAGTCCTCGACCAGACCGGTTATCTGCTTGGGCAGCTGGAGCAAATGGCCTGGGGCGAAATGTCTGGGGCTCTCCGGATAACGACCGTGGCCTTGGCAACGGGACGTTCAATCCTGACTTGGGTCGTATTCCCGGCGCAACCGGCACAAACATTCAACCCAGCAACGGCCCGCAGCCACTGTCGTTGCCGGCAGCAATGCAGACAGCACCCATCGGATCCCGCGCCCCACGTTATGATGCCTCTGGCACAGATCTTGCTAGTAAATGGGTTGCAGCTGTTGCCGATAACGACAAGAAGCTGAGTGCTGCCAGGTTAGCCGAGCACACTAACATGGAACGCCAGCTAGCAGAAAGAGGGCTGTCGGCGGATGATGCTCAACCTGTGATCAAAGAAACTTGGCGGCAAGTCCATGCACCCGGTGATGGCACACGCCATGTGATGAATGCCTCCGAGGTGCAAATGCATACTTCCACTACCTGGAAGCCGACCAGAGAAGACTCGAGCCATTCGAAACAGCCACCCCCTACCGCTCCTGCAGGAGTCATTGGGTCTGCGCCGGCCCATCTGCTATCGCAGAATACCAATACATCATCACAAGCACGGACATCTCGCTTCTTCCCGGCGAGGGAGCAGCGCTTCGATTCGCCGCCGGATACAATACGACCCTCGTCGCCATCAGCTCCCCCACCCACTATGGAGGGCCATCCGGCATATGAAGGCGATGCCAGGCATCCTCATGTTTCGCTGCCGAAGCCGCAGCCTATTGTGAAGCTTCCACCATCTGCCATCCAACACCAGATGGCAATCAATCGACAGCAAACTGTCTGGGGTAACAGAGGACAGCTCAACGGCCGTGGACCTCAGCCATACGGGCATCAGTCTCAACGAAGCGCCGAGAGCTCCCAAGAACAATGGCAAGATCGTTTTAATAGCCTACTGCACAATTCCCCCCCAAAGCCAACCATTCCAATGTATGTTGTTAATGTTGCTAGCCGGTCTGGCTATGAGCACAACGCACCAGGAACTACAGCAACAGTTGTTCTTCCGGGCAGCCCACTTCAACGCCAGCGGATTGTGTTTGCCCCAAAGCCTCCCGAGTCAAAGCCAATGGCCGAGGAATGCTTTGAAGAGCAAGAAATGGGATCACTTCCCATCATTCGGCTGCCTACCAAGACTCCTGATACTGCTTGGCAACCCGTCGTGGCTCAGTTCAAGTCTCTACCTAAGCGGTACCTTGTTCATGCCTCTATCATGGAGCCCTTCCGGATTGCTGATGAACAGTCCGGCAACTCTAGCATTATCCGTGTTCATCTCCCGGGCATGCAGGAGCAAAAGACTATTGCTGTTGCACAATCGGCAAGCTCCTCCCGTGGGGGACGTGGCAACAGCCGACCATCTCCTCGCCATCGCGGCGGTGGACGAGGCGGCAAACGGGACGCGTCGAGTTCTCACGGCGACTCGCCTACAAGCTACGGCCGCAGCAACCGTGGCGGCTACCGCGGGAAGCCTTCTGATAACTGGAACCGCAATACGGCCCGAGCCCAGGCTCAAGCACAGCTCTCGGCTTAGTGAACTGTCTAGCTTGTAGCTCTTTGGACCCGACTCTTGACGATTAATCGGCATCAAACATCTATCATGGGAAATGATGTTTGTACGAGAAACGCCGCAGGGGTTAACATCAAACCATTAATACGAATCGCACCCAGGTGCGAATCAATGCTGCTACTCAGATGGAGTAGCCAGCTAAAATGTATAACCTTGGAGTACTCTGAACATGTGCTTATTCGAAATGGAACGATTGTGTTGGTTTATAGCTTTACACTGTTGAAAGCTTCACTCGGACGCGGCGCATTTGTTCTCACAAGGCTTTATGCATGAGAACGTGCTGTCTCTTTTTTATGTCTTTTCATTTTCATTTTCTTTGAGAGTTTTGAGTGTTCTTCGCCTTGATCACTATATGAGCTGGAACGGGACAAAACTATCCTTTTCTCTTGGTCGATTGAAGCACATATTTTTCTTCTTGGCACCATCAGCGTGTCTTTGAAGAATCTTGATATTGCTGTGGGTTTCGAAGCTGGGGGTTGCGGACAGGGCAAGGCAAGCAGGCAAGTAAGTGCCCATGGGCTGCAGAAGGGATGTGTTATGAATGTTTCCTTTTGGAAGTATGGGAAAAGGCGACGGAAGAGAGTGAAGGGAAAACAGGGATAATAAGGAGGGAGTAGAATACGGGACAGCTGGTTGCGAGCTCATCTCTTTCTCCCCCCTCTAGTCGCTTTTGTGACGTTGGTTCACATGACAGGGACATGTAGACAGATACATGGACACGAACGCGTCATTGCAAGAGAAGAAGAATGAGGAAGAATAGTTTTGTCTTGTTACAATTGTAAAGAAGTTTCACCCAACGCCATCAAGTTTAACTAATTGATCGTTTCCCTCCGGAATCACAGTAACAAAGGGCCGATCCTTGAACTTACATGCCATCTGCCATGAAAATTTCCCATGCCGCCCTACCCACATGTCATAATCCATAAGTAAATGAAGCAACACATTCACCAACAATATCAAAAAGAAAAGACCAGAAACGAGCGCCTCATGAGAAACAAGACCAGTCAATACTCATATTCTCCATACACTCTCATACTTGATGCACTCGCGGCCACCGTCGAGCATCCATCCCCCCCTCCCCTCGCCCCGCCCAAGCCATACCTTTTCGTTTTGTTTCATCAAAGGTCCTCCACGGCGCAATTGGGATGCAGCACGTACACAATGTCGCCGTCCGCCGCCGCCGAAGACGACGGCGTCGGGACCGCGGCGTCGGCCTCGGCGAGGCCCTCGCCGCGGAGAGCCATGAGGATGTGCTCGCGGACCATCTTCTTGAGGACCATGGCGGCGAGGGCCCGCTCGGCGTGGTAGTCGTCCTCGCTGGCGAGCTCAGCCTCGATCTGCTCGAGATACCAAGCGACGAGGGCGGCGCCGGCGACGCCGTCGCCGCTGCCGCTCTCGTCCGAGTTGACGCGGTGCACGAAGAGGTTAACCATCTTGATGTATTTTTCGTAGGTAATTTTGCGCTTGGTGCCGCCCGAGGATGGTGCGGCGTCGGTGTCGGCGTCGGCGTCAGCTGTGGCGGTGGTGCCAGCGCTGTCCTGCATGGGGGCGTCGTCGTCATCGCCGGCTTCAACGTCCATGCCAGAAGCCGCGGCGGCAGCGCGGCGGAGGACGTCGCCGCTCTCAGGTTCCTCCTCCTCGTCGCCTCCCATCTCGACGTCGTCGTGCTCGACTGAGATGATGCTTTGGCGGAGCAGGTTGTACGCCTCGACGACCATGTCCGGGCTGATAGTCTCGACGCAGTTGACCTTGGCAATGGCCTCAGACAGACGAATCAAGCTCTCAAGCTGGCGCACAGTGATGCGGTACGAGTTCTTGCCGATGCCGCCCTGGGCGTCGTCCTGGCGCAGCTCGCGGTACTTTTCGACGAGCACCTCCTTGCTCTCGTCGGTGAACTCGGGGCGGAAGGTGCGCGCGAAGCGAATGTAGCGCTGCAGTTGCTCGGTGCTGAATTCTGGCTCGACGGCCTCGTCGCGGTGCTGGTGGATGCCGACAATGTGGTTGGCGAGATGGCGGTCGACCTGCTCGTTGCACTCGTCGAGGACGACGAAGAAGAGATCGAAGCGCGACATGATGGGCGCCGACATGTTGATGTTGGAGCGCAGCGTCGCCTTGCGGTCGTAGCGGCCGCCGACGGGGTTGGCGGCCGCGAGAATGCTGGTGCGCGCGTTGAGCGTGGCCTGGATGCCGGCTTTGGCAATGGAAATGGTCTGCTGCTCCATGGCCTCGTGGATGGCGACCTGGTCCGCAATGTCCATCTTGTCAAACTCGTCAATGGCACAGATGCCGTTGTCGGCAAGCATGAGCGCTCCGGCTTCAATGGTGAACTCGCCCGTCTCCTCGTCCTTGATTACGGCGGCCGTCAGACCAGCGGCGGACGATGCCTTACCCGAGGTGTAAACGGCGCGGGGCGCAAACGAGCAAATATACTTGAGGAACTGTGACTTAGAGGTGGATGGGTCGCCCACGACGCAGATGTTGATGTCACCGCGCAGTTGCATGCCTTCAGGGGTGGTCTTGCTAACACCAGACATGAGCTGCAGCAGGAGGCCCTTTTTGACGACTTCATGTCCATACACCATCGGCGCAATGGACTGTACTAGGCGGGAGTAAATGTGGTCGCCGTGCACCATGACTCGAAGGTCTTCGATTTCGGCGTTGTTCATGGATGACAAGATGGTGGCCTGAGCCTGCTCGACGCTTTGCTTGTCGTCGGGGTCGGTGTTCCGGGTCAAAGCAGCAATGGCGTCCGTAGCACCGGCAGCAGCAGATCTGCCAGCGGAGGTGGTATCGGCGCTCACCATGCAGGCGAGGAAAGCCAGTCTGTAGGTGAGATCGCGGACGCCAAGAGCCTTGAGACCGCTAATGCCGGCACCGCCTGCCTCACTGCCACGCGGCGCACCGCGGTCGTCGCGAATCGCACTCGGGCTAAGACCGGGAAGGCCTAGCTGGCTGACGTCGGGAACGACAATCAAAGCGCCGGTAAAGATGCACTTTTCGCCAGCCTTTGCGCGGTCGACGATTTCACCACGGAGAATGACATCCATGGTACGGGGCATGGAGCCAGTGGGGATCTCGGAGCTGTTTTCCTGAATGCGCACCTTTTGCCAGTCGACAAAGGTGCTACGACGGATGTCCAGCTGCCAGGCCACGCGATTTTGGCAGGTAGCGTTGGGGCACTGTGTAGGCTCGGTGTAGCGGAACGTCTGCTCGACATTTTGCACGACGGCGCGGCAGGCCTCGCAGACAAAGGTGGCGAGCGACAGCTCGGGTCGGACTTCAGAGGTTCTGGTGACGGTGCCGGAGATGGAGAGTAGCTGGCCAATGTTGGCGGCGCGAAGGCTGCGGACGCGCGAGACGAGCGGCAGGTTGTAAAAGGCGACGGAGAAGAGCTTGTCGGTCTGCTGGTTCTCGTTCATGCGGTGGGTAGAATCGGACTGGCTGCCGGAGCCCACCTGGCTGGCCGCTGATGTGGACACGGCGCTCGACATGGACGTGGGCTGTCTGTGGTCGCGGTAATACTGAGGCTCATACTTGGCGATGAGCTCATTGAGGGCGGCGGTGATGAAGGGCAGGAAGCGGTAGTATTGGCGCATAACGCCGTCAGCCAAGCTGCCATTCTCCCATGATGCAAGGTGTTTGAAGTCGACGTAGATTGTCGAGAGCGAGTATGCGCGCATGGCTCTTATTTGAGCAATGTAGAACTTGTCGGTTGTGACAGCGCTGGAGGCCGGGGCGGCAGAAAGGACAGGTTCCTCGGCGAAGCTGTTGCCGTGTTAGTTAGTATCAACTTTCCGCGTGCCAAGCTGAACAATGTTCGCACCTTTCGACAAAAGCGGCAAAATGTTCCTGGACAAGAACACCGATGCGGTCCTGCACGCGGGGGACAAAGGCCTGCCCGTTGCCGCGGGCGGTGCGTGGCATCTGGTCGTCGGCGAAGCCCTCGGTGCCATCTTCACTGGGCGCGCCGGGGTTCTCTGACGGGGGGCCGCGAGGGCGCGCAGACGAGGACGAGGGGAAACCCAGGTTCCGGCGGTGCGCGGGCGCGATAGACGGGGCGTCCGACATCATGAACCCGGCTTCGCTCGAGGGAGCCATGATGCGTGGTGGGTTGAGCGGTGTGCGCTGCGTCTGTGGGTGCGCAAGGTCGCTTTTGCTGCAAAAAGTGCGCAGGAATCAGGTACCAACGATGCAGGCGTGTGGTGAGATGTATCAAGGGTCGTGGAATTCTTTGGAGAGGGGAGAACTAGCTGAAGCCCATTGCAAGTTTGTGAAAAGCGATGGAATTACGACGGGAGGAGGGTGGGACACTTGAGAAACACTTTACGCGACGGCGCGTCTGTGACGCGTCCGAGGGGCAGCGCTGGACGCGACTTTAATTGATTTGGTTGCTCCAGGCTAAGGGAGCACGCGTATCAAAGAGTAGTCTTGCAAAAAAAAGGTGATTGACTCCAGGTTATATTTTATTAGTGTTGTTTGTACTTGATTTTTTGTCATCTTCGGAAGCTGTTGTCCGAGAGAGCACTTAATCGGCGCTAATTCGCCCGCGAGGCCAGCACACGACTGCAATTGCAACGTCTGCGGTGCTGGCTGTGTCTTAAATGTCATTTCCAAATATTGTAATGGAGTCCCGGGGGTATTTAAACAAGGTTGCGGCAACTCGAAAGCTTGACGTGACAGCTTAAAAGACTTGCCGCTACATGTACGTCTGCGGCTAAAGTCACGTCTATGTCTGCACAGGTGGGCTGGCCAGTACATTCTTTGTCGCTCTGCGAAGACGACCAGTAAATTATATAGCAGGCATTCAAGTCAAATCGAGCCTAGCTCCGATAGTCGTTGGTATCTTTGTGGCGATGTCAAGAAGAAGAGGCGTCTTTATCTCGTCTTATCGCTATTTTCGTCCTCGAAGCCGTGTATCTGTATCACGTTAGTCGTCCATCTTCAAATATGCCAAGGAACTCTCGTCGCAGCGCTTGCCTTTTCAGACACTTGTAGCCACTCTTCAATACTCCGCACGTAGGGGTCTGCGGCGGCAGAGGCCAAGGACTCGTGTGACCAAATCACCATTTCGTCAAACTCGCCCGTCGCCTGCATGTTGCCCACAGTCTCCATGGCGACTACATCGTCGTCATCGGCCGCTTCGCCGTCACAAGGCTGCTGCGCTTCCTTTTTCAGCTCGTCGGCCTTGCGCTCCAGGACCAAACCGCGATAGCCCTGGGGCAGAGGCAGCGTTTTGCCCTTTAGTCTTCGGCCGCGAAAGTATGCTTCTTTGCTGTTGTCTGTAGAGATGGATGGTGTGTTAGGTCATGTGCTGTTTTGGGTTTCTTCTTCTTTCTTTGCTCCTTTGCACGTTTGGGCTGGCAGCGGTCAAGAACGTACCTTTATTGTCCGTAGGCCTCCAGTATGCGCCGACAGGGTCGATGGAGCCATCGTGATGTATGCGGCATGGCAGCAAATTGGCCGTCATCTTTTTTGTTTCGCTGCCATTTTCGATGGAAAGCATCGGAGGACTAGCCATTTTGAGAGGAATCCGACGATTCAAGGCGGAAAATTGGTCATGTGCGAGGTTCCTGATTGTCGTTGTGCTGTCCGTCGTGACGCGCCAGGCCAGCGCGTCTTGATTCTTGACCCACCACGACTTGTAAAGCCACCATTAACTAAATACCTAACCGTAACTATTATTAATATACCTACTAGTACAGATTATTGTGCCCTCGACATTTATGCAGGCGACATCCGGACATGGGTATTTCATTGCTCTCGCCTTAATTTCTCAGTTGCCGCATTGACTAATTACCGATATTTCCGTACGCGAGATCCGATGTTATCTGTCGCTTACGGCGGACTATAGGTGCCTTCGTCCTAATTAAAAATTCTATTACTAGGCTCACCCTAGTATATATTATCTAACTTAATTAGCGTTATATAGATATATAATATAACTATATATAAAATAATATTACCTATATATTAGTATAGTCTTACTCTTTTCCTCCTTATATTAACTACCTACCTTATAATATTAATTATAGAAATCTAAGGCTAGATACTTAAGATTACTTTAGATATTACTAATAAGTATATAGATAAAATTAAAATACCTAAGGAA
>JAEIJG010000881.1:0-17157 GCA_037289395.1 Beauveria scarabaeidicola
AAAAAAAAAAAAAAAAAAAAAAAAAAAGATCCCGACGTTTGCCTTTTTGCGCCTTGCAATCTAGGCATCAATTGTTCAGAGCAGAGGCCAGGGGGGACAAGCACAAGGAAAAGCCCCCAATGTCTCGCCCCTCTCTACTCCGTACTCCGTACTTCCTTTTGATATTAATATCGACAAGAGATGCATCCATCTAATACGGAGTAATGAAACTGCAATGACAGTGACATTGGACAAATCCATTCCCCCGTTAGCCTTGTTCGTCTGACTTGCTGCATTGCTATCAGTATGGCCACTTCACCACCCATTCAACGCTTTGTCTCAATGGTTGGCGTGCGGACAATGGTCGCCGAGCTGATGTGCGCTAGTTACAAAAAAACCCCTCTCTTCAATCCTTTTACCAATTTGCCTCGAGCTGCCTCCCACGCCCAGCCCGGCCCGGCTCCATCAATCAGGCTGCCGATGGCTGATCCCAAACCTGCGTTGCCAGCTGCGATGGACAGTCTGCAGTTACATCTACCAGCATTTCCTCTTCATGACGTACATACTTGCAAAATACCCAGTAATCATCATGCCAACCCATAAAAGTCCACCGTTGACGCTGCACCAAACCCATCGTCCACTCCCGTCACTCCTGTAAGCGCCCGACCCTTAAACTTCTCCACGCGAGCGCTAACTCGCCGCCCCGAACCATTGGCCTTTTTTTCTTTTTTTTTTTTTTTTCATAACTTGCCAGCAAGGTCCGTGATAGTCATTGGCTGAAGCTCACCAGCTGCGCTCTTGGCGGGGGAAGCATCCAAAATGCAATGAGCTTGGGCTTACCTACCCATATACGCGTGGCCAGTTTTTTTTTTCAACTTTGTCCTTTATTCTCTCTGTTGTGACTTTTTGTCTTCTTCTTTGTTTCCCCATCTTTCAACGAGCTTCACCATTTTACTCATTGCCTCTGCCAGAAATCCGCCTGCTATTGCATCCCTGCCCTATACAGCCTTGCACAACGGGAGCTTCGAAGCGGGGAATCGTGCGACACCACGTTCAACAGTCGATATTCTCAATCCTTCAATTGAATTCTCTGAAACCCCCTCTCTACTCCATTGAACATTGCATCGCGCAAAACTTCACTCGCCATGTCTGCACAACCTCAAAATTACTACCCTCGTGAGCCCCATCCACTACTCGCCCCATCTGCCACCCTGTTTGCTAAGACCATCACAACCTCAACTACAGCTCCTCCTGGTGCCGCTCGTACGTTTGCCATCAACCAGTCACGACAATCTTCATCCCACTCTTTCTCTCTAACAATGCATAACAAACAGCCTCGCAGCAGCCGCCAGAGAAGCAGCGCATCTATTCGCCGCCCCCGACAATCTCACCTCACGCCCAGCATTACGCGCCGCCGCCGTCCACCGCCTCACCACCCATCCAACAGCAGTACGCGCCGCCCCCGACCGCGTCGCCGCCCATTAAGCAGTATCCCGCGCCTCCGTCCGCCGCCCCGAGCGGCCAGGCGCAGTTTTATTCTCCTCCGCCGCCCTCCTCGACCGGCCCGGGCAAGCAATATGCCCCTCCTCCGCAGGCCACGCCCTCCCCTCACTACCCACCACCGCCCTCCGGCTCTCCTTCGGAGCAGCAGCACCAGCAGCACCAGCACCCGCCACCGCCTCAATATGCCAACCTCGCCATGAGGCCCGGCACTGGCCAGGCGTACCACTCCCCTCACAACTCGCAGCAGTATGCCGAACCCCCGCCTGCGTTTCCCAGCCCCAACGCCGGCTACCCACCTGAAAAGGCAGATGCCCATCAGCTGCGACAGCCTCAGCCGCAACACCCACAGTTTGCCGCTCCTCCCACGTATCCGCACCAGGACGGAGGATATCCCGCGGAGAAGGCGGGAGCAGCTGCCCAGCAGCAGCAGCAGCAACAGCAGCAGGTCACAAACCGGCCGGCCAGCCAGCTCTCTGCCCAAACCGGCGCCTCTGCTCAAGGCGCCCCGGGCCCGGCCTTTGTCGGCGCCGTGGCCACCAATGACGACGTCGGCACCTTCAACGGCGGCAGCTACCGCATCAGCCATCGTGACTGCAACACCATCCTGACCATCCAACTCGCCATGGGATGCCCGCTCGGCGCCAAGCCCGGCGCCATGATTGCCATGTCGCCCTCCATGACCCTGCGCGGCGAGCTCAAGTTCAGCGTCAAGAAGATGATTTCCGGTGCCGAGCTCGGTCAGTCCCACTACATCGGCCCAGGCGAGCTGCTGCTCGCACCTCCGATGCTCGGCGACATCACCACCATCCGCCTCGACGGCACCGCCCACTGGACCTGCGGCCACGACGCCTACCTCGCCTCCACGCAGGGCGTCCACAAGGACCACAAGCGCCAGGGCCTCGGCAAGGCCATGTTCAGTGGCGAGGGCCTGTTTGTCTACAAGATGAGCGGCACCGGCATTCTCTGGGTTTCCAGCTTCGGTGCCATTATTCGAAAAGACGCAAGTCGGCCCTCAATTCACCCTTCCTGCCACTTACTAACCATCATGATTAGCTTGCCGATGGTGAAAAATACATCATCGATAATGGCCATCTCGTCGCCTGGAACACAAAGTACATCTTGGAGCGAGTTGCCTCTGGTGGCATCATTTCCAATCTCGCCTCTGCCGAAGGTCTTGTGTGCAAATTTACCGGCCCAGGTACCGTCTACATGCAGACACGAAACGGTGTAAGTCTTACTCGCTACCAATTCAACTCCACATTGCTGACTCCATCAGCGCGCCTTTGCTGCTTTCATGGGCGGCCAGTCTTATTCGGGCGTTTAGCCCACGAGCGGTTCACCGGTTGGTCTTTGTACAGGCAGTTTTCTTCATCTTCTTTGCATTTAGCACTTTACATAATATTGAGCGTCTCATTGAAAACATGTCCTTTTCTTTTTCGTCGAGAATCTCTTTCGACAACGTCATACAGGCATATACCGCGCCTTCCGTTACTTCTTGCAGCAAAGGCGTCGCACCTTCACCATGCTGTTGCTGAGCGGCAAGTCCTCCTTGCCGAGCCAAAACAAGATTGCCATGACAAGTTTCCTTTATTCGCAAGCCTCTTCCCGTCACCATCATACAATCATCTCCCACAGTCCGCGTCAACTTCTGCCGTTCAGCGATTTCTAGAACCAAGCTCGATATCATTTCCTTGGCCCATTAGGCGCAGGCCACAGTCTTGTTCTTGAATCTATCACTTTAAGCGAGAGCAGCACCAAATCTGCCTAATAGCGAAAACGAAAACAACGAGTCATTCACTCAGGGCATCCACGACTTAGCCCAGAGCTTCACCGACCCGGTCAACAAATCTAGTGATCAATGCAAGGAGCAACATGGTCACTCCAGCTATTACAAAAGCAAACACGATGCGTCTCACAAAGACCAAGACCAGCTCCACCAAGTCAGTCGGTGGAATAAAGCGCATCTGCCAGGAACGCGCACAACCCGATGTCACTACGCCAAAGGCGATGAAGGATCCCAACTGGAGGACTCGCCAAGACACGTCATCTTCAACAGACATTGAAAATGTGATGCCCTCTCTGGATCTGTCCAATCACAAACTCTACACGCAGGCTCCTCAATTCCACAACAACCACACATCCCAGCACGATCGAAGCAGCTCCGACTTCTCAATCCTTGACAGATACTCTTCCGAGTCATCGTCAGCTTCGGCTAACTTTGTCAAAATTCTCAAAAAGACCGATTTGAAACCTGTAGATGGCCGACAAATGAGTATTTTCGAGCTTGATATTCGCCCCGAGACCCCAACCCCATCTATTGCAAGCGATGACCGACAATATGTCAAAGTCTCCCGAAATCCAGCAAGTCATCAGCGAATTTCCAGTTCAGCTACCGAAGTAACTGATTCTTCACACCACACTGACAAGATACAAACTCCTGACTTATTACAGGGTGTAACTCTTGACAGACTCTGTCGCCAGTCGTCGTCGGCCACCTCATCTCACACTCAGCTACACGAATCACGTAGCATCTACGACAGAGATCAATACCACGACAGCTCATACGAGTCGACTGTTCCCCATGCTCGCGGTCAAACACCAGCGGATGTAGCCGTACAGTCTCCTCAAACTGCCATTCGCAGCAGTCGTGACCTGGCATTTCAAAGACTAATCCAACGTCTTAACCGCGATAACCACCCACCCTCAGCTCAAGCATCACGATCGCCCACCAAAATGCAGGCCAAAGATAAGCCGCCCGGACCCGAGCCTAGGCAGAAGCTGTTTGCCCATTTTCGAAGACCAGTGGCAGGAGATGGTCGACGCAACCAAACTGTATCCGATTTCAAGGTGGACTATTGGGATCATGGCCAGTCAAGTGTGACAAGTGTGACGAGCCGTGAAGACTCCGAAAATACCGTGCAGAGCTCCAACAAGCAAAATACGTGGAATCCCAGAGCCAGAGAGTTTCTTTCTCTCGGGCATCAACAAACCCCTCGACGTCCAGTACCCTGGGATACTGGCGCCCCGGTCTTGCAAGAGAAAGTCCCGCACACCTTCAACTCATTGCCGCCACCTACAACTGCAGCCTGGCCACCAAAAGCCGCTGCACATACTTTCGATCCCTATTTACCTCCCCGACCTCAAGACAGTATTCCCAACGGCCCCTTTATCCCACCAGTGCCACCAGCGGCGCCCATCGGTCCGGCCTACAACATGGCACCTGGTCCGGAGACTTTTGGCACTTCTCAATATGTTCCTGGAAATCCAGCTCCACCGCCACCACTTTTTCCTGTTCCACCGTTGCCTGGTATCCAAGCTCCAATGACGCCTTTTGGGACCATTTCCGCTCATCAAATCGCCGCACAGCAGCTTGCGGCCCTCCCATACCTTGCCTCCCTTGCATCTCTTGGTCCGTTTCCACAGCTCTTGCCCGGATTAGAGAAGGCAACTTTTTCGGCCAATACCCGCAGACCGCCCGTTCCGAAGCCTACTTTACCTAATGCTAGCGCCCAGCTGGCATATGAGGAATGGATTGAATGGCGCAAGGCTAATGAACCAGGATATGCCGTCGAATGCAAGGCACGACAGCAGCGGAGATCCCAAAGAGTCAAGGGTCTTAAAGAGTGCGGCGGCGATGAGCCTGCACATTCCCGCTTGCCACCCACCAGGGCTATGGCTGCTGCATGATGGCAACGTCAACGGTACTCCAACACCCAGGGCTGTTGCCTTACACGTGTACCTCGACGATTCTGGCAGTGCCATCTCACATGGGCAGTCGAGTAAACGCGCCCCATTTAGTATGGATCAAGTATATTTTTCTTCACCCATTGTTTCTTTTATCCATCATCGTTTTAGGTGTTCTAGCTCCTTTTTCTGGGGACGGGAATACGGGATGAATGTATTTGCTAATGCAGCCATTACCAATTGGATTATTAATGTCGCGTTGTATATTATAGTCTTCTGCAGTGGGCTTTTCTCTTCACAGAATAATTTGAATTCATCTCGTCTCTCTCTGTCCCATTCGGCCTGAAGGTGGCAAGTGTGATTGTTTTGTAAGCTGGAGTGTGGAAGGATGTCACTGGTGAGTACGAGCCCCATCCCTGCAATCTATCTCTGATCTGCCTGTCGCCCTGCTTCATAATATAACGTCTGTAGGTAGGCCCTCGAACTTGTCGGATCCTAATTCGCCCCTCGACCCCAAACCTTCGTACCCCGAGGGTAACCCATCGAGAAGAACGCCTTGGTTGAGGTGGTGCCCAAAGCGGAAATGGGCCATTCGCGGATTGGCTCATCACGACGAGTTGCCGTCATCCCCACTCGTGCAGAGAGCTCTACGATCCGTCACATTCACGACAGGTAGTTAGTTGGTGGAGAGGAGAAGAGACCAAGTGCAAGCATGTATAGGTCGATTCAAATTCTGTAGTATCCCGTCAGTTACCGTCCCGTCTGTTACTACCCCATATGTTGTGAAACATCCAGCTATAACCCAAGAGTAGAAAGCAATGCCCGCAAAACGCCGTCCGTGATGATTCTGTATCCGGTAAACTTGACAAAGGTCAAAAAGAGGAGAGAGAAAAGGTATAATCCAAGCTCTGAGGAGAGTAGAGGTATAAAGTAGTAAAAGAACAACATGTTGAAACCCAAGAACAAGTAATGTGCATTTTCCCCACAAGTAAAATGCAACCCAGAATGACCAAACAAAAACGCTTCGCTAAGAGTAAAGATTCATGACAGTGTGAACCCAGTGTAGGTAGCCTCTATGATTTTGTTTCCATCACCCCGTCATGACCGGCTCCATACGTTGTTGCAGTCCTCGCCCTCGGCATCCTCCTCGTCTGCGCCATGGCGAGCCATCGAGGCTCGGCGGGCGGCAGCCGAGGAGACGCTGGTGCGGGTGCGGCCGCCGCGGGAGCTGCCGCCCTCGCCGCGGAGGGGGTTGCACAGCTTCCAGGAGCCGCCCGAGGTCTGGCGGGTGACGTTGACGCCCTCGCTCGCGGCCCAGTCAGTCAGAGTCCAGTCGCCAGAGCCGCCAAAGGTCACGAGGAGCTCCTCGCCGGCGGCGGCGCGCTCGAGGTGGCAAGCGACATGCTCCATGCGGTCGTCCCAGGCGTTGGCGCCGTGGAACTCGGAAGGACAGCCCGGCGCGGGGCACAGCATGAAGCGAGGCAGGGTGCAGCGGGTACGAGCGGCGTTGGTCTGAAGCTCGCGCATACGGTCCTCGATTTCGCTGGGAATAGGCTTCTTCGAGGTAGGTCCCAGAATTGGACTGCCCTCGGGAACCAGATGCATACGGCGGATGTGCTGGGTGTAGAGATCTTTGCGGTTGAAGATGGAGCCGAAAGCGGGAAGAGAGGCAGCGCGAGAGCGGGTAGAAGGTCCGCGGGTCTGGCCGCATGATCCCTCGGTACAAATCCAGTATCGGAGCGCAAGGTGCTGCGAGGCAACATGGCGCTTCCACTCGTTTTTGGAAGCGAATCGCGAAGCGCATCCAGCGTAGTGAAAGACGCAGAGTAGCGGTCGTGTGTGCTCGGATTTGATGTGCTTCTGTAGAGTAGGGACATCGCGGAACGTCAAATTGCATTCCGTGCAGTCGGGAGCGCCGTTTTCTGTCAAGGTTCTCATGGAAGGCAGGGTGGTAGGAGGGGCGGAGGGGGGACTTGGGTACGGCAAAAGGGTCTGAGAAGTGTGACCAACGCTGACGGGCGATGGGCGACGCTGCTGTTTCTTTATATCACGGCTATGTCTCTTGCGGGGGATGGAGACGGAGGAAGCGCGTGTGTTGGTCGTGGCATCATCGCCAGTGCTGAAGGAAGATGGGCTCGAATGTCTAGCATCGCTGTCGACCGAAGGAACCAGCAGGCCAGAAAAGGCGTCGCTGTGTTGGCTGAAACCGCGGGGCACTGCAGAGCTGGCAGCGTTGTGGCCCATATCGCGACTGTACGGAAGAGGAGCCATGGAAACAAAGGCAGGGTAAGCGCTGCCAGTAGAAGTAGTGAGCAAATCGTCAGAAGAGTGTATGCTTGGCTGGTTATCGAAACCAGCACCGAGATGGGCAATCTGGGAGGCCTGAATGCTCGAGCAAGACATGTCCTGCGCGGCGTAGCTGTCGTAATAGGGAGCGACACCGCCGTTCCACGACTGTTGGTAGGCCTCGTCGGCGTTGGACATGATCGTGGACCACTCTTCGGGGGTGCTAGGTCCGTGTGAGCTCTCCATGGGAAAATCGCTTTCAATGGAGTGACTAAGGAGACTCTGAGTAGGTGAGGACAGAGGCAGGGTGTAAACGGCACTGGGCTGCAATGTCGCGCTCTTACTATCGTAGGAGACGGTGTCAAAGTGGGAGGCGGTCTCTGCGGCGTTGTAGGCAAAGGTGTGCTGCATAGTAGAGTGTCGGCTGGAAGCGTCGCCGGTCAAGTTGGCAGACTCTTCGAGAGCAGCAGGGGAGATTGGTCGAAGGTCGTCAAATGTCAGCGGCTGGTTGACAGCAGGCAGAGTGATTTGGAAGTTGTTGGGGGAGTTTGGGGCCAGCATTCTGTCCCGGACAGAGGACAAGAGGAACGGGCAAAATATATGCGGGCCAACGACAGGCAGAAGGGTGGGCGGGAGGGGGTCAAAATGCAGGATTCGTTGGTGGCAGAGTGAGTTGAGCGGCGGCAGCGTTTCTATTTGACAAGAGATGGCGGCTAGCGTAGAATAATGCTTGCAGCGGCTGGTATTGCTATCTTGGGAAGAGATGTGGTGGGTGAGCAGCAAGACGTTGGTTGGTGACCGGGGTGATGCGTCTTGTACGTCGAGAAAGATGACAACCTTGGAGAGTTGAGGGTTGACAAAGCCTGCGAAGCGATTGATGATCGAAAGGAATCGAGACGAGACCACAGGGAAGCGGACCAGAGATATATATTCTGCACAACGAGCAGATGCAACGATGCCAAGGGTCCACCACCAACTCGTCGAGAAGCTCTGCTGATGTACGGGGGCAGGGGCGTGTGATTCCATCTCGTAGCTGATGAGGCGTGTAATGAAGCAGTTTGGTTTTAGATCGATGCCAGTAATATTTTGTTATTTTAATTCCTGGGATATTGAGCGAGTTAGCAAGCACCATTACGAGATCGGCCGCCAACTAACAGCCCAGCGCCTTCGCCTCGCCTGACCTGCTGCCGACGACCGAGAGGGAGGGGTGGGAGACTTGGCTGCGTTCAAGTTGGTTCGTGTATCCTGCGACACGCCCCTCCCTCACGCCCCCAGGTGGACTGGTACATTGTGTCTGTCTGTCAGTACCAGTCAGTACCAGTACCAGACTACCAGTATTGGTGGCAGGCAGCGTCTTGGGCCTTTTTCTGTTGCCTCCGCTTAACCTCCGCAAGTAGCCACGGGCTAGCGTCCGTAAGCTCATTTAATAGGAAACCGCCGCGGTCCACCCGTCCTCGGGTCAACCTTGATGCGGTTTTTGGCAAAGACACAATACCAACTCCGGCGTGTCTGTCATGCAGCCAGGCGCAAGAAGGCGTTGTACGAGGAGGCGTTTCGAGGCGTTTCGAGGCGTGTTCGCGGTCGCCAAATTTATGGTGCTGTCAAAAGAACCCCGAGCCAGTATCAACAGCGTGTCGGCTGTGTTGCAACAAGATACCACTCTCGGCAGCACCATCAGCACAAACGTTCTTTCTTGCCCGACTGGCCAGCTAGTCGAGATTGCTGGGCTCCGCAATAGACGATGCTACTGTTGTACCACTTGGCACGTTATCCGGAACTCGGGGCGCAAGGCGGAGAATGCGCACAATGGTAAGAGTGTGGGCACCACGATTAGGTATGTCGATGCTGGTGACGAGGACGCTGTGTACCAAAAGAGCAACGAGTCCCACAGAGGCCAGAAATACGCACATTGCGGGTTGACTGTTCATGTCGCCTGCACCTCGTTTACTGAACTGGACGAGCGCAGCACAGCGGTCGACAACTGCACAAAGCAATCTGCCCTGGAAATACCGACTAGCAGCTTTTGCAGGTACGTGCATTCAGCCCCCGGAGCCAAGCCGCTTCAGGCGATGCGGCGGGTGGCTAGTCTGCTTCCACAATTGTATCGTACCCATTCAGAGCGTGGCAGTCTGGGATATGTGACTCAGTCACTCAGCGATCCGAGGGCTTCAATTGAATTTGTTGGTGGGGAAGAACTAAGACGGAAGAATGATGCGCCCTCTGTATTTGGAGTAACAGCTGTATCCGATTGCACCTGATACCAGCCAATTATTGTGAGATTGTACGAAGCTGCCATGTTGAATTGCTCGGCCATGTCCGCTTGGAGACTAAAATAGTGCATGTCCACTGTTAATTGAATGTCGCAGATAGTCGACCACTGTGACACTGTCAAACTGATGTGCCCTGGCAGTGTTAAACCAGGGTTTGCTAGCATGGCTTGTCGGTGAGCCTTCCGCCTACCCGCCGCCCCTGCGCCCGGTCGACAGGTGCTCCGTAGGCTGATGCCACTATTCACCTGGTCGTCAGTGACGCGACAGATGTTGCGTAATGCTTGGCTGCACATGGTCGCACAAAGAAGTCTTGGTACCTGTCTGGCAACGCTGGAGGTGACGTGCAGGGGACTCGGGACGCTGTGCAGAAGCTCACGGCGAATGCGAGTAGAGCGACAAACAGTTCGACTGGGGTCATGCAAGGCGTTTCTGAGTCTCGACTGGATATTCTCGAGCGAGCCACCACCGCAGCAAGCTGCCAGAAGATATCCGACTGCGCGCAGCAACGAGTATCAGGGTACTATCCCGCCAGGCCAGTTATCAGAAGCTTGAGAGCTCGATTCTTGTCCGCATCCCCAATTAAAGAAAAAAAAGACGCCGACATCAGGGAGCGTCTCAGCTGGAGCGGCGACAGGCACGCAGCCAAAGGGCGTTTTGGTGCCCTTTGTACAGGGCTGAGAACCACATGGGGGCGTGTGGGCGGGCCAGACAGAGCATGGCAAAAATCAGGCTCGCAGCACATTCAAGATCGCCCCAACTGGGGCGGAGCTGATTTAGGATTCAGGGCGAGCCAAGGTCAAGAGCTTAACCAGGTTGAATCAGACGAACCGGAGTGCTTCTGTACGTCTGCTAGATGCCAGAACTGGCAATATTAAACGTTGATGCCGAGCCGATTCGATTCGTGATATTCCTCCTGCCGCTTAGCAGGGGTTGGCTGGGAGAGGTCTCGAGGTCCTCGCGAGATGTCGGCGCCGAGAGGCCCAAGGCCCTAGTCGATTTGACCTGAGGTGGAATCTTGTGTGGCGATGATGGCTAAGCCTGATTGGCGATGACTACCATTTTCGTAACTTAAAAGGTGAGGCCTGGGATATGCCATGGTACGAAAGCTCAATGCTACCCATGGCCCAAGAAAAAAAGGTACCTTGTTTCTCTACATTTGAGTTTCAGGACTTGGCGATCTGGGTGCGGCGTGGCCGATGCGGGCAAATGTCTAAGTTGATGCTGACCAGTTGCATCAAGCGTCTCCATCTCTTGTTTGTCTTGGGCGTTGCCTGCATGCATGTCGCAGCACACCAAGACAGCGCGTGGAATAGCTGACCGAAGCATCGAGGTAAATTCCAGAAGCGAGCTAAACGAAGGGAGCGCAGCAAGCCAGGAGGCTGTGGTTGTTGCTCTTTGTTGTTCGCTCGTTGCATCGCATTATGCGGTCAGCCGTTTGTATTGACTGCATCAAGGCAACTGAGGTTGCGAGGTTGCGAGGTTGCGAGGCTGCGAGGTTGCGAGGTTGCATTCCGTGTCTTGCCAGCATGGCGAGAATGGCTCTGTGCACTAATAACACTCGTTTGCATTTACTGTCTTGTCCCGGGATGAGCATCGTTTTGAGGATACAGCTCAAAACCATGTTTGACGGGCGCACCACTGGGGAGCAGGGCGGCACAGATGGAGATGGCTGCTCCGTCGTTTGCCATGTTGGCCCATCAAGCTAGGTAACACCGTCGCAGCGGAAGGATGACTTTGGTTAGTGATGATCAAGTGCGAAGCTTAAATGCATAAAGTCATTGGTGATGTGGTTAGATGGTGCAAGGGGGAGGGAGGGGGGGGTGTAGCTGTGGCTGTGGATGAGCCAGCAAGGCAGGTAGCGCGCCCTCGCAAACGAAAAAGCAACACTGCAAGCTTGAGAAAAAAAGCATGATGCTCTGTCAACGGATGCGAGAGAGACGCTGTCATTTTTGACCAATGAGAAAAAGACGTTGATGGAAATTATGGGACAGTTCAACGGTAGCCTGTAGGCACAGCAGGAAATTCAGTTACAGGGGCTGTCGTGGGAAAAATGCCCTGTATTACGATTACGGGTTACAAGTAATACTCCGTAGGTAGGTAGGTAGATACCAAGGTAGGTACAAAAGGCCGCCATCATATTATAGACCAAAAGTCCTGCATATATATGATGACAATCGTAAGTGGGCTGAACTCGTGGAACTGGCACCCAGATGACGAACAAGTGGATGATCTTGGTCAAAGCTCACCATGTCATGGAACGCAAAGCCACGCGCAAGCCGGAGGGTGCCTTGTTCCTTTCGCTTCCGGCCCAGACCCTCCTCCGGGGGGTCGTGAGGGACTGTCTCTGCAGGCTCCCTTGCCAAAGCATGCCCCCCCCCGCCAAGTCCAATTGGCAGGATGAAGCGCCCTACATGACGCAAAAGACGCGGACGGAGCGCTGCGACTTTTTCACCATTGCTTTGATCGCGACCCGGTGCTAACCCTGTCGATGAAGAAGACGAGTATCGCCTCCAACGGCCCCGCACGGAGGGGGGAGGGGCCGGGGGTTGATGCCTCCCCCGCGGCGTTTTGGGGGCGCTCAGTAACATAACACGATGGATCTACATACTTGATGTCTGATTCTGCTTTGGCAATATCCGCGGCCACATCTCCCTCCCCACGGCTGCTACCACTATATCGCAAACCCGCGTTTTTGGCTTGTTTTCCATTGCGGCTGTATTCGTAGCCATTGCTGCTCCCAAACTCGGCCGCCCCGGGGAAGCCTCCCCTGGTCTAATCCTCCCTCGGGTATTTTTTGGCAAAAGTCGCACTGCAAAACGGGAATCCTGTAATCCCGCACGTATGACAGATGTCGTCTGAAACTCTGGTCAAGATTGGTAGGCGTAACATGAGCATCTTGTGCTACTTTTATCGCAGGCGCAGCAGACATTGCCCGTGGCGCGCTGACTCAACCGCGTCGTACCGACCTAATTCCTGGGGAGAAATAAATAGCAGCCCAGGCATTCTCCTAGAAACGCGAGATGTGTGCAGAGGCCTCTAGGCTCTACGTGGCTGTGTGCGCATCGCTGCGTTGTCTTGATGGGTTACGAGTAATCCTGCTAACTCATAAATAAGCAACTGACGACGCTGTTGCCTGCCGCCTGGCCACCTACCTAGTTGGCGTATCTGCGCCTATCCATGCACCACCAGATAGAGCCACTCTCGTCTACCATGACAACGGACCAAAGTTATTCTGTGATATAGCTCATATTAGATGCACTAGCTCTAGAGCTTTACTAACCCCGTTTCCTGTTCTTTGTGGGTCATTTCATTTATACGGAGTACATTGCAAACAGAGGGCCGGATATCCTGCCTCGTTCTTATTTAAACATTTAATGATGCCTGCCGGATCGCCAGTTCTTGTACGATCCCATCGTTCTCTGTGCAACTGCATAAAACCAAAGCATACATACAAGTCCCTATGACAAGGTAGATGCAGGCACCCCTCTTGGCAGCACCAACCCCAACGGGAGATGCGTCGAAGCGCAAACAATAACGTCGTATTGTCGTACAGGGTATTGCGCCTGAATACAAATCTACTGCAGTCACAAGCTCCAATCACCGAATATCTCGCAAGCCCGGCTCGAACGAGACAAAGACAGATCAACTGCTGCTTACTCCGTACAGGGCCTGAAACATTTCATGTGCGAGTGTGGCAAACGGGAAGTAACTAATCTGTAGTGACGGCCTCGTCGTGCATAATAAACAGCAGTGAGCCTAACCTTGCCTGACATCTGATCTACAGTAGGCACCCTGCTGGGGGGCTGCAGCGGCGCACCTTGGCAAGCAAGGGGAGGTCGCCGACGAGAGGAAAGGAAACAACATGTCGTCCCCTATTTTTTTTCCCTTGCTCTTGTCCGCAATACCCGCGGATTTCCGCCCGTCGGTTGCGAGCCCCGCGATTCTTCTACTCCATACAGCCACAAGTAGCGGGCTGCAGAAAGGAATGATGATTTACTAGGGAATATGGATACCAATGTCTCTCGCACTAGCAAAGCCTCGTCCCGCCATTCCCCAACAAGCAAGTCCTTTTTGTAAAATGGTCATGGACCAGCATCTCAGCATCCAAAAAGCTTACAGACCCCATGTCGCTACCAAGTGTATTCATCGCTGGTTGGTCGCCTCGAGTCAAATCTCAGCCGCGCAGCCTAAAATTTGGTAGAAATCGTCGTCGGATCGCTCCTCGTCGGGCAAGAAAAAAAAAAAAAAAAAGGCGCAGGGACATGCAGCACACAATCCAAAGCCTCCGTCGCACTTATTATTAACACACAAACACATTCACCGGCCCCAAACTCTCTCGGTCGGCCGAGCTGACGGACAAACTTGCACCAATAAGACAACAACCTCATGGCGGAGAAAAGATGGAGAGGTTGTGTGGCGCCCTGTCAAGTCAGTCAAGTCAAGTCAGTGTAAACTTGTTGGTGGCACAACATATTCGTAACCCAGTTGCCCAGACACAGTGACACAACTTGACCCTTTGTTCCCCAGTCTCCCCACAGCAAAGCCATGATTGGCAATTGTGCAGTTACAACAGTTACATGGCTCCACCATGAACGAATATTTGTGTCTCATCCTATGCGCCCCTCCTCCGTCCCCCGGGCGCTGTCAAGTGTCAACTGAGGTCCTGAGGAAGACGGCCAATGGTAACTAACTAGCACCCGCCATCTAGCGCGATGCTACCCACACCTGCTGCTACTTTGGCAGCTGTCGTGTTATCAACTGACAACTTGTCAGTACGGTACAAATTGCGAGGTCGACAAGCCGATCCATGCTCGTCGCTCATCATGTAGCCCATGCGAAGAGTGAGATGCCAACAGGTTGATCGTTGCCATGAGAGACGGCATCTGCCTCGACATCTTCAGGGGGCCGGGACAATGTCCCATGGAGACGGGTATCCCCGATTCGTATACTCCGTACTCCGTACCACCGAGACATCAGACTAAGCAAGTAATTTACACGCCATCAGGCACAACGGTAAAAATGCAATGGAAACAAAAAGAATTGTCGATAAAGGCCATTTCGTGTCACGCATCATGCTCATTTAATCTTTCAAAATGAGAAAAAGAGCAAAGGCAACATGCAGGTTACACCACCACCACCGGCCTGGCAGTTGGCACTGACACCTTGCTGGCGCCCGCGGGCGTTGGCACGTTGGGTGACACGCATCATCGCCCTTATGAGAATATTCAAGGGATGCGAAAATGCAAAGATTGCATTACCCAAGCAGGGCGTAGATGCCATCTAGACCGAATCGGCAGCCTTTTCCCTTTCCTGCGAGAGGGAGGGTGCCATGTGTGTACTTGTGCAGCAGCACTTGTCGACTTCCTCCTCGCTCAACAGCGTCAGGAGACCGACCAGACTGGGCAATCCGGCGGACTGTCATGCACGCGTCGCACCCGTTTTTCCTTGCTCCTAACCAGTAAAGGCTTTTTTTTTTACATTTTACCTTTATTTCTCCAATTTCTTTTTCAATTTGCCCGGAGATGTAAAATACCGCCAGCTGATGGGTCGGGTATCTGGTCTAATAAAGAAAGCACCCGAGTGGCTGTTCGGACACGTCCCGAAGCCGATGACTGTAAAACAGCAGGCAAAGAAGAAGCAAAAAAAATAAAAAATAATAATAAAAAAGATATATATATTAACAAGGGAGGGTGTGTGCGGTTTCAATAATTTCCATTGTCAACTGCTGGCGTATTCCCACCTGCTGCCGTTGTGTCGATCGAGGCGAAGCTGACGCAGCGATTTCGTGCGCCACCAACAATGACAAAAAGTTGTGAGTGGGTGGTCAGCGACACCTGCCAAAGATGAAAAAGGAAAAAAAAAAATTTACCTTACAAAACCCCCTTTTTTGTTTTTATTTTCTTGTTGAATTCTCTCGGCCGGCGCGGACGGACGACAGACAGGGCCGCCAAGCAAAGGATTTCTGTTCTCACGTTCTTCCTTCAACCCTGCGTCTTTGCTCTGCAACGTGCGATAACTCCACTATAGACGAGGGGGACCCGATATCTGGTTCCGCCAACTGACAAGCTTCCACCACGCACCACCACCCCGTCCTCCCCCCCAATCTATTGGAACACTTTGTTAGTTGATTGCGCTACATCTTTTTTTGTATTCACCGTTTTCCTCATAGAGTCATAGTCGACCACCGTACCGGCTTGGTTCTCAGTCTCTCTCTCTCTCTCTCTCCACTTGAAGCTGCCCTCGGTCGCCGCCAGCTGCGCCACGCAAGCCGTCCCCGTTTCATCATCAACTATCGAACATGGGGGCCCCTCAAACATAAGATATCATTCCACTAAAAAAGAGAAATCAATTAAAATAAATAAAATAAAAAATAAAGAAATAAAACAAGTAAAACAAGGGCAAAGCAAACATGGTGGCTCGAACCTCCACTGCAGGACACAGCGTCCTGACAGATTGAGATTTTGCTCCTCGCGACTTTGTTTCCCTTGTCGGCCCCCAGACAAGCCCCCCTCCCCCCTCCTTCTCTCCCCCCCTTGTCGGGCCATTCTCCATCTCTCTCCTGCATGTCTCTATCTATTTTTCAGTCCATGGCCACGTACGGATAACACGCAACCCTTCTGCCCTATGTACAAACGTAGCACTGGTAACTGATGGCTAGTCGAGCCCCATGCCCCCCGCCTTTCTTCGGACTCGAACCAATAGAAAATAGGAATACACGAGGCGGGGTCAAAAGTTGGCGCGTGGGGTGGCTGCTTCGGTCCCCACTTCAATCTTCTTCTGACCAAGAGGCTAGAGCCCTGAGGGGGGAGATTGCGACTGTTAGTTACTAGATTTACACCCCCCCCGTTCCGCTGTCTACATAGAACCGTAGCTATCTCCGGTTGGCGCACTAAAGAGTCACATCTTTTGTTTCTATTTTTGCGCTGGCACTGAATCAAAGTCTCTCTGTTTTCTTTTTTCTTTTTTTTCTAATTTTTTTTTAAACTTGCCTAATTTCTTATTTCATCGTTCATCGCACAAATGCAAGTGAAAAATTGCTACTCGTCTATTCTTCTTCCCTCCCCCCGTCTTGGCATTATCAACGGAATACATACAAGGGGAACCAACAGAGCAAGGCCACACAAAGTGACAAGGGAAATTAAAATCCCGCCTTTCGATTTCGCGCGCGACACACAAAAAATTGTGGAGAAAAAAACAAGTCACACCGATGCATGTATTTATTCTTTATTTCATCTTTTCTGTTGGTATCACAAGGGGTCGTACAGTACGATACGTAGGGTTCTTGGTGTTGATGTTCTTGCTTGCTTAGGGCCACATTTGCCCTATCGAGAGTTATAGGTCTATCATACAGTTATAGGTCATTTAACGTAGCGAGCTAATAAGAGCGCTATATTTAGTGGCTATAGCTAGTAGCTATAATACTAGTAGTCTTTCT
>JAEIJG010000882.1:0-16365 GCA_037289395.1 Beauveria scarabaeidicola
TATTATCTAAGGTATTAACTTTTATTACCTAGAATTATTAGATTAGGTGGTCTTTATTATTCTCTTTACCTTCTATACTTATAAGGAATATCTAGTAGTATTTTTCTTTAGGTTTACTTTAATAGCTTTAATTAGCTATCTAATATACCTTTTTATTAGCTTATTCCTTCTCTATATAATATATTAAGAAGTATCCTAGTTTCTTATATATCTAATATTTTTTATTTTAATTAGAAGATAGTTAGTTATATCCTTTTTAGTTTAAATATCTAAAGGGTTTAGTTACTTTTTCTTAGCCTAGTTTAAAATTACCTTTATTATAGAATTAGTGGTTAGTAAAGAAGACTTTACTATTATATTCCTTCTTATCTTATTATACTATTATAGCTTATAGTAACTCTATATAAAGTGTCTTAAATATTAAGGCTAATAATAGAATTACTCTTCTATAGGCTTCTATACCTCTAACTATAATAAGGAGAGTCTAATATATCTCCTAGTTAGCTTCTTATTTATTTTTATTTAAATTTATCTTAGAATATAGATCTTTAATTTAGTTAATTATTAACTAGATATTCTTAATTATTATCTTTATAGGATTATTATAAAGGAATTTTCTTAGTCTAATATTACTTTATTAGATAAATCTATCTCTTTAGACTTAGTCTAGTTTAAAATAAGTCCTTATAGCTTACTTTATCTTCTTATATTTAAGGTTATTCCCTATAAGTATCTATAAATAAAAGGCACTTATAGTTTTTATTAGAATTAATAAGAATACTTTATAGAGGGCCTTATTTAGTATATTAAGGTAGGTATATTTATCTTTAAAAGTCTATATAAAGTTAGTAAAGAACTTATCTCTTATATTATTATATTTCTTAGCTTTTATAAAGCTTTAAATAGCCTTACTAACCTTCTTTAAGAGATCTTATTAAAAGTAAGAAGAAGAGGGGATTATAATATAGTCTTTATCTTATTTATTCCCTTATATAACTCTACCTCTAAGTTATTCTTCCTTTCTAGGGTTATATCCTAGTAATATTAGCTATTAATAATAATTTCTTTTATTAGTTTATTAATAAAGAGTATTAACCTTAATAAGATTATTTTCGCCTTTATTATTATCTTTTTCTTTATCTTAAGAGTTATTTAGTAGGTATAATATATTTAAAAGACTTAATTTCTCTAACATTTTATTACTAATAGTAATTCTTTATTCTTCTAAGGTCTTTTATATTATCTTAGGTCTTAAGGTAATATTCTTCTTAATAGTTATTATAAATTAATAAGATAATCTTAATAATCTTAAGAATCTTAAAGATATTTAACTTAACCCTTATATAAGTAGCTTATTATATTATTTATAATTATTATCTTTCTTATCTTATTAAAGGAGTCTATCTTATTTAGTAACTTTAAATAAAGTATTTATAATCTTAATACCTAATTCTTTATAAATATAGACTCCTTTTACTTATAGTATATTTCTAATTACTATTTAGATCTTTTTATCTATATTATTAAAGATTTCCTTTAGTTAGTCTAAATAGGTTAATTAGAAGTATTTATATATAATTACTAGTATATTTATTATTAAGTTATTCTTATAGTAGTTAATTAAATATACCCCTATATTATTAATTTCTCTTAAGTATTATTCTAAGTTATTATAAGTATTTAATATCTTTAAAGAGTATAGGGCTTTATCTATTATATACTAGAATTAATATACTATAGTATTAATTACTAATTACTAAGGGCTCTTAGCTCTAGCTTTACCTTTTAAGATAAGGGTTTCTAATAGTTTATTTATTATTATCTTTATTCTTAATTAAAAGGCTAATAAGATTAGTATTAGAACTTATTATTTTCATCTAGTTAGCTTTTATAGTTATATATTATTATCTTAATATATATTCTATTCTCTTAATTTATAAGGCACTAATTTATTAAAAAATACTATATAATAATATTATAATTATATTAAATAATAAGGAGAGAAGGTATTAGGCTTCCCTTTCTAATTTATATAGCACTAATTTATTAAAAAAGGGGTACTATTTAATCTCTTTAGTTAATATAAGCTAAGGACTAGTTACCTCTTATATATTTCTTTTAGAGCCTTATTAGTCTATAGTTAGTCTCTAAGGATAACTACTAATTAGTATTAGAATAAGGTAAGTTAGTTTTAGTAGTCTTAATTAAGTAATATAAAAAGGGTTCTATTTATATATAATTAAGGCTATCTATAGTTAAGTTACTATAGCCTCTATAGCTTATAAATAAAGTGGGGCGAATTAGCTCTTCTAAAGTATAACTAGCTATTACCTAAGGCACTTATATAATTAGCCGCTTAAGCTAGTGCCTTAAGCGATACTACTATATACTTAAAAATACTAAAAATAACTATCTTTAATATTTATAATATATTTTTTATACCTTAATCTAGAGTAGCTTAAAGCTAAGGGGGTGTATTAAATAGAAAGGTATTATAAGATAGACCTATAGGATTTAGTACCTATAATAGGGGTAATATTATATAGTAGAAGATATACCTACCTTATAAGGGTGTCCTTTATTCCCCCTCGCACTATAGCTTCTTTTACTCCTTAATTAACACTATTTCTATGCCTAATCACTGTTCCGCGTGATAATTGGTGCAAGCATTGTTGAAATGTCTGTGCGGGCTACAAACGGAGAGAGAGAGAGAGAAAGGATGTGACAATTTGGAAGTGTAATGGCAGCTTGGCACGATGCAAGCAAACGCAATGGACTGTGTGACGCAAGAGTTGCTCAATGAGAGCTGCAATTCATTCTCGGCCCCCTGATTCTATGTACCTACGCGAATCTTCAGGGACGAGGATCTGAATCTTACAGGCGGGCGCGCGCCGTCCTTTTGCCTGCATCAGCCCAGCCCTGCCCCCCTGAATGCAACCGGCTGGAGCCACAACGGGGTTTAGACGGAGACTTCAATGGCCTTGTGGAAAGTCTGGGCTTGTTTAATGGACTTGTTATCCCTGATAACCCTTATAATAATAACACGGGGTTTTTTCCTTGGCCAAAGCCCGCAAGCTACACCCCCAATGCCCGCAGCAGAGAGCAGCCAGCCCCTTATAATAATTAAGCCCACACATTGGCAATGTTATTCGTATTGCCAAGAAGCGACAGGCAGGGTTTTGCAGGGGTTTGTTAAGCGCAATCTTTGACTAGGTAGTTTCTTAGCGGGCGGGTTCTGCATCTCGGCGTTGCCTCCCCGACTCCACCACGGGCCAACCACCGCCGTCCACCGGTCCACCGTTAGCTGTCAGCCCCGGGCCGTTGAGCCACTAGCCGTCCCTATCACCTCTGTGACCTGTCCATATCAGTGGTCGTGTCAAAAAAATCCCTTTCCATGGGCTACAAAAGTGTCATGGCCTGCCACGTAATTTCCATTACCTGTTATAACCTTTTTGCCGCACGACTTTCTATGAATAGCGAGTCCCCGAGTCGACCCCAACTCGGTCCGCCCGTTGCAACGAGCAACCCGTCCATCCACGACAAACAGAAGACGTTCATGAAGCTGGAGAATCGCAAGTGGCTGCTCCAAAGAGAGAGAAAAAAAAAAAAAAAAAAAAAAAAAAAAAAAAAAAAAAAGGCTGGTGCTTCAGAAACTACGACAATGGCGGCACGGGCGCCTGGTGCTGCACGACCCGTCGGCGGTCCCCCCCTCCCCCCAGCGACTGGAAGAGGGTGCTTCGAGGGACAGTGATTGCCCAACGCAACGACGCTTGGGGCGGAGGTGGAGGCGGCTGCAATCAAGACGGATGCGGCTGCTGAGCTTGCCAAGACAAGATGCCCATGTACAGAGAGCAGCGTAACCTGTGTTATAACTTATCATGACTACTGGATCCTGGATACGCGGGGCGTGGTGAGTGGTTGAAATGTCATGGAGACAGAAAGTGGCTGCTTTTCGTGCTATCCTACGCATCTCATAAGCGCGCTTATTATAAAGAAACGACCCTCTTTCTAGTGGAACTTTATCCGCTCAGGTTACTGATTCTATATCATGCGAATTCAAGTGGTACCATGCTTCGTTTCCTTGACCGCTGAACCCTCTTTTGTCGCATTCTGAAAATGCCCGACTTGGTAATATTACCTGGTCAACCAGCCTACCAAGGTGTCACATCTGTGATATTCCCTTGCGAGTCCAAGCAATGGAGCCCTCGACGACGTGTATTTGGGTATAAAGTTTGCCAAGACGCCAACAGGTAAAAGAGCAAGGGTACGTAATATCCCACCATTTTCTCTTCGACATGTACTCAAAATTCTTCAGCTACTTGACCGGTACCTGTATTGATCAGCGTTTTGCAATGTTCCTCTCAACTATCAACAGGTTATTAGGAACCACAATAGGAAGCCTTGGTATCATTCTACTCTAAGATGATCCAGTGTCCTGCTCCTGTGCCCTGGCGCGAAATTCCTCACAGCGATCCAGCAGCTCGGCCTTGAGCTCCGCAGTAGCCAGCGTCACGCCCGGCTTTTCCAGCTTCTCGCAGGCGTTGAGCACGGCGTTGACGCTCTTGAGCCTCTTGCTCTCGACCGTCTCGACCGGGCTCGGCTGCTGCGAGGCCCGAAGGCGGGCGCACGCCCTGTCCACGTCGTCGGGCCAGCGCTGCTCGCCACGCAGCCAGCAGATGAGGCGTAGCTTTAGGGTGTTGCCGTAGATCTCGTGCACCTGTGGCCCTCCAATGGCCTCTTGGAGGCTTGCCATGGAGTTGTCGAACCAAGTCACGGCGTGTCCGATGGGGTGGTCCCACGACTTGACCAGGTCTAGTACGTCGTGCGCAAAGGGCGAGAGCACAGCAAATGCCACGGCGCCGCCGGCGCCGCCGCTGACACGGAATGTCTTGGCTACCTTGATTTTAATCCTGCGACCTATTTCGAGCAGTCATTGTTAGAACGCAGCACAACGCCCTTGGATCGCTGAAAAAGCTTACCTGTAGACGCCTTCTCCGTATACTTGGCTGGGTCACAGATAACAGCGCGCTTTGAGAAGAAGCACGAGGAAGACCGCCTGAGGACATAGTCCACATTTTTAATCTTTGTGTTTCTGGCTGATGGTTTCGCGCGCGTAATCTCATAAGCGTGCGAGATGCTCTCCGCATGTACGGCGCCCAACACAGCAAACTCTTGGTTACGGTGTACCGCAGGATTCTTCCCCGGCGGGTAAATTCCAGGCAACCAGTAGCCATTCGGGACATTCTTATACCCAATGACATAGATGTAGCCCTTTTGCGTCTTGTCGCCTGTGCGGCCAAAGGCGTACTGCTCGGCCGTCTGCGGGCTTCGGCTGAGCGAGACGAGCCCCGAGTTGCCTGCGAAGCTGAGGTGGTGGAGCAGGCTCAGGTCGCTGCCACGAGGCTCGAAACCTATACTAAAGATGACCGACGGCGGGCGCGAGTCGCCGCGGAAAAAGAGGCCCGTTGCGCCGCCGCCGGGCGCCTTCATCCTCGAGGCCTCCTGAGCCGTCACGACCTTCGGAGCCCGGGCTCTGAGACCTTCGACCGGTCCGTGCAAGTCGGCTTCCACGGTGCTGTTCAAAAGGTCCGTGTAGTTGGACAGAATCTCGAAAAAGGGCTCCGTGATGAAGCTGGTGTCCAGCTCGATGCCGTCGTCCATCACGATAGTACCAGTAGGCTCAGAAAAGGGCTGCTCGTCTAGCGACTGCGGAGCAGCGACGGCTTGGAGCGCAAGCAAAGCTGCGAGAAGATGAGACTGCATGTTTGAGAGGCTGCTTCTCTTAAGCTGATCTGTTCTGCACTCGAGAATTGCTAATGTTGTCAATGTAGCCGGTTTCTGCACTCGTAGAATTGCTAATGTTGTCAGTAGCCGGTTGCTGGTTTGACTTTCTCCAGCTGCAGGCGACGCAGCTACTTATTACATTTTGCAGTTGAGGCACTCTATCATCTCAAGCACCCTCGAGTAACCACGTATCGCGTACTCGAAAGACAAGCCGTCAATTTTCAACCCTTTCGCTAGCGAGTCATGAGACGGCCGCGTAGCGATGGCTACTGCTCCATCAAAGGGTCCATTCCCGCTCCCGACGAGAAAAAGGTCCAGAGTGACTTTGTTCTTCAAGACTTCTGCCACAGGGACTATGACGTACTGATGTTGCTGCACATTGGCGCCAAGACGCCCACTCTTGGCCAACTGCCGAGTCCCTCCGCCTTGGCGACACATCTATCGTGGCATGGTTTAGGTTGGTGGCGTCCGGAGACCCTGCTGCTGCATGGCGGCAAGGCCGAACCGACATCGTGAACTTGATTGGTCATTTTGGGCCTACCTGTGCGCTTCGCAGCCCGGATTTCAGATAACTCGACGCCCCCGCTGCGGCGAATAAGAGTCAACATTGCAACTCGCCGGATATCCGTAATCTCTATAGCTCAGCGTACTAATGAGACGTACGGAGTACCTTATTAACCCGGCTATACACGGTGATAGTAACGGTAAGATGAAAGAGACGAGCCAGTCCGCATGCTCGGGTGAGTCCTCGTAAGTCTACTCCTGTAGATAATTGGGCCACCGAAATTCTTCTTCTATGATACTGGCATCGAGTTGTACGCGGAGCAAGAAGTTAAAGCTCTGGAAAAGTGCCACAACGCCACTGCGGAACAAAAATCGTGTCGGCATGACCGTGTTTGTCAGTCTACACGTCAACTTTGCTCTCGGTCCTATTTTCGACTTCTATTATGTATCTTCGTTGCTATAATCGAAGACCTAGATTCTTCCTTACCCCGTCGTCGGCGTCTCTATTCTGGCATTCCCTGATGAGTTTTGAGACATGTGCAAGGACCGACTCGAGGAAGAGCAAAGCGGAGTCGCAGCCTTGACTATCTTTGGCGCAGCATTGACTGGTTAGATCTGTCCGTCGTGAGCATTTTGACTTTTTATCGACCGTGCGCCGTTTCTTCCATCGGAGCTGCCAGCGAGAGGACTGCAAAAAGCGTAGACGCCTGCAGTTAGCACGCCGCGTAGCATAGGCCATCAATGAGATACTTGCCGGCCTCAAATGCTTATTAGACTAATGCAGTATTCTAAATTTGTCCCGGTTGTCTGAGCGAAGTTATCTCAATCACCCGACAAAGCCAAGGAGGCTAGCTGGTTTTGAAGCTCCTTTGCATAGGACTTCCCGCGATTCGGGAAATGCGTCAAGTTTGTTTGTTCGTTCAATGATTGAGCAGATTGAGGAGGGTGCAGCAGAGTGAGAACCATTCGACGGATGCATGCCAAAAGGCAAGTTCTTGTTGGTAGCGATAATACCCGAGGGCGGAATGACAAGGATGGGGGGTGGTGTCGTTGGCGACACGCCGCGTCCAGAGTAGTTGCCGCTTGGGTTTAAGACGGGAATCAACGGCAGTTAATACCACCAAGAATCAGGCGAAATGTAGTTTTGCTAGTGCCGAGTCTGTCGATCCCACCACAGCTGAGGAATTTCTATATCGAGACAACGTGGCTCACGAGGAGGAGAGGCTCTCCAATCTCCATTTTTTTTGGGTGAAACTTGTCGCTTTACGGGCCTTGATGTTGAAAATAGTGGACGAGTACTCAATCCGGATTTTATATACATCTGCTTCTTGTAACCGTTGTTAGCATCGCCGTGGCCAAATGTGTGGGGAGATCAGGAACACGAACTCAAGTGGACACCCTGGCCTGCCGCCTGCCGCCTGCCGCGCTGGCGGCTTGATAATCTTACGGAACTCCCGTCGCAGTTTCAACGCCACTTCTTCACCAAACCCCTCTTCATCAACTTGTCCAAACGTCGTCGGCTACGAATCTAGCCCACTCGTCATCATGGACTTTCTTCAGGTATGCTGTCCTCCCCCGCGGTCAATTGGCGCACGCCCCGAGACTCCCATCATCGCACCGCATCGCATGGGCGTGCAAACCCAAAGCTAACTTCCCACCTCCCAGCGCCTCGCGCAACTCCTCGACCGCCCGCTCTTCCCCTGGAAAAAGCTCATCCTCGGCTTCTCCGTCGGCCAGTACATTTTCGAATCGCTCCTCACCTTTCGCCAGTACCGCGTCCTGCAGGCGACCAAGCCGCCCGCCGTGCTCGCCAAGGAGATTCCGCAGGACACGTTTGACAAGTCGCAGGCCTACGGCCGTGCCAAGGCCCAGTTCGGCCTCGTCAGCGGCCTCTGGTCGCAGATCCAAAACTTTGCCTTTATCCACTTCGATGTCCTCCCCAAGCTGTGGTCGCTGACAGGCGACTGGCTGCTGCGCTTCGCGCCCGCCCGCTTCTCCGGCGCAATCAGCCACTCCATCGTCTTTGTCCTCACCTTTATCCTCGTCCAGCAGCTGCTCGGCCTCCCGGCCAAGCTCTACAGCACCTTTGTCCTTGAAGAAAAGTTTGGCTTCAACAAGCAGACCCCTGCGCTCTTTGTCACCGACATGATCAAGTCCAACCTCATCCTCGCCGTCATCGTCCCGCCCATCCTGGCCGGCTTCCTCAAAATTATACAAAATACGGGTACTGGATTCGTCGTCTACCTCTGGGCTTTCTCCGCCGGCATCCAGCTCTTCGCCATCACCGCCTACCCAATCTTTATCCAGCCTCTCTTCAACAAACTCTCCCCGCTCGAGGACGGCGAGCTCAAGACCAAAGTCAACGCCCTCGCCGACAAGTTCAAGTTTCCCCTCTCGGAACTCTACGTCATTGATGGCAGCAAGCGCAGCGCCCACTCCAACGCCTTCTTCTACGGTCTTCCCTGGAAGAAGCACATTGTCATCTACGACACCCTGCTCGAGAAGAGTGAGACGGACGAGGTGCTTGCCATTCTCGCCCACGAGCTCGGCCACTGGAAGCTCGGCCATACTACCCGTCTCTTTGGAATCTCTCAGATCAACCTGCTCTATATTTTCAGTCTCTTCTCCGTCTTCATCAACAACAGGTCCCTCTACGCCTCCTTCGGCTTCCACAACATCCACCCCATCGTCATTGGCTTCATCCTCTTCTCCGATGCCCTCTCCCCCATGGACACGGTCCTCCAGCTCGCCCTCAACATGCTCTCCCGCAAATTTGAGTTTGAAGCCGACGACTTTGCCTTTGGCCTCGGCTTCAAGTCGGATCTGTCCACCGCCCTCATCAAGCTCCACAAGCAAAACCTCAGCACCATGGACGCCGACTGGATGTACGCCAGCTACCACTACTCCCACCCCCACCTGTCGGAGCGCCTCAAGGCCCTCGGCTGGGAGAGCGACCGCAAGGTTGTCGTCGAAGACAAGGAGGAAGTTGTCAAGGCCTCTGGACGTGAGGAGCTGTAAAGCACCAGAAAATAGTGTAATCATTGGGGAAAATGCATGAAGATGCTTGTCAAAGTCGCACATTAAAAGGCGTTGCTTGGAATATAGGCATGAAGAGTCCAACAAGATGCATCAGGTTGTGTCGCACGCGCATGTGCGTCTGAGTAATCCACTCTAAACTGATTTCGTACAGTTTAAAAAGATGCACCAGGTCGTGTCAATGCATTCCCTTTGAAATGATTTCCTTCACGTCATGTTAGTTTCTCCAAGTACGGAATCGCCGTGTTTCTTGTCTTGCGATGTTGGCATCTAAATTTCCAAACGATATAGTCTCTACTGATATAGTCTCTACTACTCCTCATCAGACTCGTCCTCATCGTCTTCATCTTCATCGTCATCCTCCTCCTCATCGTCATCCTCTTCGTCATCACCTTCAGGCGCCTCGAGGCCGTAATCATCATGGAAGTCGCCAAGCTCACGCGTCTGCACCTTGTATCCCATCGCCTTGATGGATGCTTCCATGTTCTATATCCCTCGTTAGCTTACTATTATTCTTCGCCTCTGACATGTGGATACGTACCTCGGTCATAATCTTGGCGCAGGTAATGGTCACGTTGCTCTTTCCCGGGGCAAAGCACGGCAGAATTACTTCCGTCATGACCGCTCTCATCTCCGCCTCTGTGACGGCACGCACGCGACGTAGAATCTCCTTGCTCCATTCCTTGGGCAGCCCGCGTACGACGCCCTGAATGTAGTTTTGCTGCGCGGCGCTCGGCATGGTCGACTGCTCGTCGGCAAAGGTGACGACAATCTGGGAGACGCTGCCCTCAAGCAGATGCTTGTCAATGGACACCTCGCCGTCGGCAATCTTGCGGATGGCCTCACGCGAGGCGGTAATGGCCTTGGCGGCGTCGGGGGAGCGGTACACGCGGTAGCACAGAACGCCGGCATCTATGCTGCGCGAAAAGTGCGTGCCGTAGGCGTAGCCCGCACCGCGAACGGCCACCCACAGCGGGCCCTCGACCTGCTCAAGGTAGCTGATGGCGACCATGACAGCTGGCAGGCGCGGGTCGGCGTAGGACGCCAGACCGGCGGCTGTGCTGACGCTAAAGGAGCCGTCGAGGGAGGCCATGGGCACAATGGTGGCGCCGACGGAGCCCGGCTTGCGGCCCTCGTCGTTGAGAAGTGCGGACAGCGCTGGGACTGGAATCATTTCCTTGGGCTCACTGCTGAGAGCCACGGCGAGCTTGTCCCAGGTCGTGATGGGGTCGGGCAGTGTGGAGATGCGCGCGGCAACGAGGAAGCGAAGGTTCTCAAAGGTAAAGAGTGAAGAGCGGATTGTGTTGAACCAGGAAACGACGTTATCGGGGTCGCTCTTGAGAAGTTTCTTGAGGCGTTTCAGGTAGACGGCGCGCACCAGGACGCGCTTTGCGACGGTCACACTCGAGTGGTCCAAATGGATGGCAGCGTCAATCTCCGCGGCCATGCCTTGGCCATTGCGCTTGGATTCAGGAATGTCGGCGAGTGCCTTGGAGACGGCGGCCTTGAGCCTCTGCGGGTCAAAGACGGAGTCGAACATCATGGTCCGAATCCATTCCACAGCGGCCGCGTACTTGTCAGGCTCAATCTGGAACTGGATGGCGATGCCCTCGGGGTCGCCGAGCAGACGTGCGGAACCAAGACCGTAGCCGACGCTGTCTCGCTCAAGCTCCATGACGACTTGCTCAAAGTTGACGAGCTTGCCGTCCCGCATAATGTGGGTGTTGAAGAAGTTATCGGAGAAGATGGGCATCAGAGGCTTTAGCTCAACCGGCACCTTCGAGGTGCCGAGGTGAATGGTGATGTGGACAAAGCTGGTCGGCACATCCTCGAACTGGATGAACAGAGGCAGCTTGCCAGCTGGAGCTGCGTCAATAACACCCTGGGTGGCACCAGTGCCAGCACCAATTGCCTTGGCCTTGCCATAGCGAGCTGTGTCGGACTCTATGAAATGTATAGACTCGGTACCGGGAACCTCAAACTGGTCAAGGACCTGGGGTGGGATAGGCTGGTCATTCTTTTCCTGAGCGGCCTTCAGCTTCGTGGCAAGCTTCACAAGTCCATCCTTGCCTAGCTCTGCCTTGCGCTTTGCGACACGCTCTTCCTCCGCCTTCTTCGTCTTTTCAGCGAGCTCAACGGAGGGCTTTCCAAGGATGGAGATGTGGTGAGCGTCAAGGAACCATTTATTGATGAAGTCGCGCCATTCCCGGTCTGACCACTTCTCTAAGACGGCGTACTCGTGTAGACTCTCGAGGTCTTTAAGCGTAGAGCCGTCGCGCTTACCAAAGAGGTAGTCTGTAATGATGTTGGTGGAGAAGAATGATTCCGAGTTCTCGGCATGGTACTTAACCTGCCGCTTCTCTCTCTTAATGCACTCGGTCATGTATTCCATGTCCAGAGGCTTAGAGGCGACGTCTTTGAGAATCTCGAAAAGACGCTTCTCCACGAACTCGAGCTTGCTCGCCTCGACGCCTGTAGGCTGCAGCCATATGACAGAGTTGGGACGAGAATCCCACCAGTGTGAAACGGAGCTAGCCAGCTCTTCTTTTTCAACCATGATGTTCTCGAGTACCGAGACGGAAGAGCCGCAGAGATAGGTAAGAACAACGTTGAGAGCAGACGTGGCAATGAGATCGACGCAGTTGGGGCCAAAGAAGCCAACCAGAACCTCACCAGTAGATTCATCATCGTCAGGAAATTCGGCAGTAGTCACAATCGTCTCCGTCAAGGCTTGAGGCTGCTCAGAGTCCACCCAGGGTCTTGCATGGGTCAGTATTGGATGCGTGAATCACGATACGTGTCAACTTGCCTTTTAAATGGAGTGTTGAGAGCAGGAATATCATCCGCGATACTATCTTCGAAATCATCGAGCTTTTGAAGCAGATCGTTGTGGTCCGTCTCACCAACAATGACGACACAGAGGTTACGGGGCTGGTACATATCCTTATGGAATTCGCGGATTCGGTCGGCGGTGAGAATACGAAGAGCACCAGGCATACCACCTGTCTCATAGCGGAAGCCGATATTCTTGTTATAAAGGAGGCGACGGGCCTTGAGATCCATGATTTCGGGGCCATTGTTTTCGACGCTCTGCATTTCCGAGTAAACGACACCAGCATCATTGCCCTCACCATCAATATGCCAGACCTCTGTCACGACACCCTCATCAGTAAGGGTAGGAAGTAGAACATGTTCGAGGTACAGGGGTAGAATCTGCGAGAAGCCTTCCCAGCCTGCGGTTTCGAGGGTATAGGCAGTGTGGTCGGTGGCGGTCCAGGCGTTGGTGCCAGAGTATGCGCGCGAGGAAAGCTTGTCCAAGAGACCCTTGTAGGGGTAGCTTTTTGATCCAAGGAAGATGAGATGCTCCAGAGTATGGGGAGCACCAGAATCGTCGAGAATCTCGGTGGCTAGCGTGAAGTAGCCGTTGATCTTGGGCCCTTTGCGATCGGCAACGACAACTTGCATGCCACTGCGTTCAGAGACATACTGGGTAATTGTGCAGGGCGCATAGTCAGTCTTGAAGCTTTGGAGTTTTTTGAACCCAGACTGACGCTTTTCGGAAGGCATCGTGTCGGGAGCTATCTATCTACGAAGAGTCAGTTGTGTCTACTCGGTCCGTGGAGATTGCCAGCAGAGCACTGATGCAGCACGTACCAAAAGCTAGGGTTCTGATAAATATCTTCGTCTCGATACGAGCGCACCATCAATATTTTGGCAGTTGACCTCGCTGTCGAGTTGGTATGCTAGGTCGAAGGTTAGGTGCTGTCCAATTTATGTGAAGAACTAGTATGGCGGGCGCATGGCGGGGTAGCAAACAAGGGAACGCCTGGTGAAGAACACTGCACGAAATAGCAACGGCTTGTCGTCACTGCTTCTTGGGGTCACACGTACGTGAATCAGCGTCAAACACCGTAGACCACAGTATTTCTACTGTAGGTGAGGCGTGTCAGTCAAGCGCAGGATTCACAACATGCGCATCAATTATTTCGAAGTCGAGACGCATGGTGGGGTGCAACGCACTGCGACCATCCGCCAAAAGACGCTAAACCCACTTGGGCTTTGATGGCTACATGGCCTGCGTACCTCGTTAGGCTAGCTATGTACCTCTAGATGACCTCACAAGCGGTCCTGAATTTGACAGCTTGCACATCCCAACCACTGAACAGCGCCACCGGTGAAGCGCCATAACCACCGATCGCGGCCCCGGTCATGCCTGCGAATTAGTAATCGATACGAGAGGAACTACCAGCTTCAGCAACAGGCGGGCCCAAGTCACCGTCGTTGCCTTTGGGGCTTCGGGGCTCCTCGACACACTCCCGGCAAACAGACGCGACAGCATGGCTGCTACAATGGATCCGGTTAAGATTGGCGATGCCATAATGGAATTTGCTCTCAATGGACGCTTTCCAGAAGACGCCGACACCCTGCCGCCCGTCTCAGGCACCGACCTGCAGCCCGCCATAGACAGCCTGACCCAGGCAGGGGTAGAGCTCGAAGTTTGGCGCCGCCGCTGGCCGCGAAGCGCGACAAAGGCTAATCGATACATAGGCCGAGATACATCAAATAAACGAAGAAACGAAAGATGACGTCAGTGTCTGGGCCAAAAATGCGAAATCGCTTCAGGAAGACATCATCCGCTCCAAGACCATGGCAAACGAAATCACTCGCCAGTCCGAGGCACCCGACGTATCCGGCGAAGCGATCCTCGATGCGGAAGAAAAGGTCGAATTTATAAATCGCGAGGTCCAGTATAGCCAGCAATTGCACCAAGTCCTGCGCAGCATCAAGGGAGTCAATGCGCTGCTAATTCAGGCCGAGCAGGCGCTTGCCGAGAAGCGCATTCTAGAATCTCTGCGCTTTCTGGAAGAGTCGCGAACTGCCTTGGGCAATGTCAATGCAGCGCGGTCAAGTCGCGTCATGCGACTTCTCGACATTCGTGCCTTTGAGCTAAAGTCATCCGCCTACCAAGTCTTCAATCAAATATGGAAATCCATGGTCAACGTTGACGTCGACTTGTGCAAAATCACCATTCGCGACACATCTGAAGACGGTAGCATGACTCTTGCAGATGCTTCCATCGGGCTGAAAGCATACAAGGAAGTTGACGAGCGCTTAGAACAGCTATGGCACAACCTTGACACGTCCATCGTCTCCCCCCGCATGGACTACCACGCCACCTCGTTAATGAGCATTTCTGCCAATGACGACGAACTCAGCTTCTCCGGGCCAACAGATCACTCCCTCGATAACCTGCTAACAGATCTCGAGACCGTCTTCTCATTTGTTGCAAAGAAGCTTCCGGCTGATTTATTACCCAACTTCTCCAGCCAAATGGTTGCTGATGTAATACCTAAACTCATCGACGGTTGGCTCAACAGGGCCGTACCCTCTTCACTTCAAAATATGGATACTTTCCAGCACGTTATCCAACGAACGCAACAGTTCTGCACAGCATTGAACGAAAATGGATACACCGGCCTGGAACGAATCTCTACGTGGGCTGAAAAGGCACCCATGACTTGGCTTGAAAAATGTCGCGATACAGCCCTTGATAGTGTACGGAACGGGTTCGCGGGCGGTATCGGAGACCCCAAGCAGGTTGTAAAGATTGAAAAGCACATGGTTACTGTTGCCGAAGGCAAGGAGCTTGCTACCACGGGCGCTGGCGCCGCGGCAGATACTGCCGATTGGAACGATGATTGGGGGGTTGCTTGGAACGAAGAAGAGCCGGCAGTCGAGGCGACTCAAGATACTGGAGATGCACCGATGGAAGATGATGACGGCGCCGATGCCTGGGGCGGTTGGGGCGAGGGTGCAGATGAAAACCAAGAGAGTGCCAAGGCCGACACAGCCGGAGATGACGGCGCCGACGCTTGGGGATGGGACGACGACGCAGGTACTGAGCCTGGGCCAGAGCCAAGAGTGGTTCAGCCAAAGCCTGCTAAAGTGGCCCCCAAGTCAAGGCTACAAGCCGACGAAACGCGCGAGCTCATTCTCAAGGAAACATATAGCATCTCGTCCATGCCAGAGCCCGTTTTAGAACTCATCTCTTCAATACTGGACGATGGCTTGGCCCTAACAAGAGAGGATGGGGTGTACAGTCTCGTGGCTGGAACAGCACCAGGTCTCTTTGGCCTGCCAACTTTTGCTTTGGCATTATTCAGAGCAATCTCGCCTCATTATTACTCTCTTGAAGTAGGAGGCAACATGTACGTTGACACAATACTTTACAAGATGTTGACTAACAGCACCAGGTATTTGTATAATGACGCAATATATCTGGCTGAAAAGCTCGGGGACTTCAGTGCCAGCTGGAAGGAACGCGAAGATGTGACACCCCGAGCAAAGGCTATGCTGCGCCTCGACAACGATATCAAGACATTGCAGAGCTTTGCGAACCGCAGCTACGCCGCCGAAATGAGCATTCAGCGGACCGTATTGCAAGATCTGTTGGGCGACTCGCAAAGCTTGCTGCAGCAGGACGAGATGGAGGGAGCTGTGGAAGCCGGGACAGCACGCATACGAACCATGGCCAGCACCTGGGAAACGATTCTCGCACGATCTGTCTGGTCTCAGGCTATTGGATCGCTCGTGGACACGCTGGCGACGCGTCTGATTAGCGACGTGCTCGAAATGAGCTCCATTGGCCAGGATGAAGCCTACAACATTGCCAAGCTTATCTCTGCGGCGACTGAGCTAGACGACCTCTTCTTACCCAGCAAGCTCAGCGACACGGCGCCTACAGAGGATGAGGTGCCGGCGACGGCGCAGTACGCGCCAAGCTGGCTGCGTCTCAAGTACCTCGGCGAGGTGCTGCAGAGCAACCTGAACGAGGTCAAGTATCTCTGGTGCGACAGCGAGCTGAGTCTCTACTTTACGATGGATGAGGTTGTGGATCTGATCAAGGCGAGCTTTGAGGAGAATGCAAGGACGCGTGATACGATTCGTGAGATTCGAGCCAAGAAGCCGCTCTCTGCATAGGCATTCTTTTTTTTTTTTTTTTTTTTTTTTTTATTTAGTTTATTTTTTACGTTTTTTGTT
>JAEIJG010000883.1:0-17139 GCA_037289395.1 Beauveria scarabaeidicola
GGTAAATAAGGGTATTAGTTAAATTAAAAAAGGCCTTAAGGGTAACTTCTAATAGACTTAAGATTATAACTTAGAGGGGGTTTTTAAAGAAATCTTCTCTAATAAAGAGTCTTTAGATCTTAATAAGGAGTCTCTAGACCTACTCTAGGATAGATAACTTTAGGAGCTACTAGCTCTTATTCTACTCTTATTATAGTTAAATACTAATATAAACTTAGAGGGGGTTAACCCTAAATATACCCCTATAGACCTTAACCTTAACTTAGCTTTTACTAACTATTAACTAGAATCACCTAGTTATAAGCTAGATTTAGCTACCTAATAATTTATTTATAAAGTTATAAGAGCTATTAAAAAGAAGATTAAGGTAACTAAAAAGGCACTAGATAAAACGCCTAATAGCTAGAAAGAAGCCCTTTATAGCCCTAATAAAAAGGGCTAGGCTAAAGCTATATTTACTAAGTTTAAATAAATTATAAGGGCTAAAGTCCTTAAATTTATTAAATAATTAGTAGTCCCTAGTTCTTAAAAGGTTCTAAAAAATAGACCTATATTCTAACTTAAACTTAACTAAAATAACTAGCCTATTAAATTTAAGATAAGGTTAGTGGTTAAAGGGTTTATATAAGTACCTAGATAAGACTTTATTTAAATATACACCTTAACCTCTATCCCCTTAACCTAGAGAATTATCTTAGTACTTATAGCTACTAATAATTAAGAAATTAAATAGATTAACTTTATTAGCGCTTTTCTTAATAGTGAACTTAAGGAAGCTATATATATAATATTCCTAGAAGGTTTTCTTAAATTTATAGAAGACCTTTAAACTAAATCTAATAAAAGAAGTAAAGAACTTCTTAAACTTCTAGCTAAAGTTAGCTATAATCCCTCTAAAGAGTAAGTTATCTTTCTAAATAAAGCTCTCTATAGACTAAAATAAGGCCCCTAGAATTAGGAAATTCTCCTTAAGGAACTTCTAGCTAAGCTAGGATTTTAGCCACTCCTCTTAGATAGTATTATTTATTAGAATCTAACTATATATACTTTTATAGTAACCTATATTAATAATTATCTCCTAATTAGTCTAAACCTTTAGTATATTAATTAACTTAAGAGGTAGCTTAATAAGGCTTACCTTATAGAAGATAAGGGGCTTACCTCTTTCTTCTTAGGCGTTTAAATTATCTAAAACTAGAAGAAAAGAAGCCTCTAGTTATACTAAAGCTAATTTATAGAAGAAGCTCTCTTCTAATTTAACTTAGCTAATACTAAACCTTAGCTTATTCTTTTATAGCCTAGGCTACTATAGGACCCCTCTATTAGTCTTAAACTAAAGTTCTCTCTAGTGGAATTACCTACTAAATCACCTACTAAACCTATAATAGAATTACCTAAATAGGTAGACTTTAAAGCCCTATTAGATCTTAATTAAAATCTTTTTTAGTAAATACTTAGTACTAATATATAGCTAATAATAATAATAAGACCTAATATCACTTTTATAGTCTAATTTTACTTAAGGTATATAGCTAAGGTAAATATAATACTCCTTAACTTAATTAAAAGAAGCCTTAAGTACCTAAAGAGTACTAAGATAAACGCTATAGGCTATTATAGAATTAAGGGCTCTTAAAGCCTACTCTAAGCCTACTCTAATAGTGACTTTATAAAATATTAAGAAACCTCTAAGTCTATAGGTAGTTACCTATTAACACTTAATAAAAGACCTATTAGCTAGAGGTTAAAGAGAGTAAGTCTTATAACCCTCTTTACGCTAGAAGCTAAATCTAATATTATACTAGAAATAATTAGAGAGATTAAATAGATCTTTAGGCTCTTTAAAGAAACCTTAATAAAGATTTAATACCTAATCCCCTTATTCTATAATAACTAAGGCTCTATCTCTAATACTAGTAATCTAAATTAATATATTAGAACTAAGTATACTCTACTAAAGTTTTAATTTATCTACTAGGAAGCTTAAACTAGTCTAATAAATATTAAATACCTTAAAATAAGATTAATACTTATTAATAGCCTAATAAAGCCTCTTTTAGGTGCTAAGTTTTAGAGCTTCTAAAAGCTCTTAGGCCTTTAAATCCCTAATTAGGCTTAATAGTATATAATAGTCTACTCTCTAAAAATATAGAGCTCTTAATTACTATATATACTAGAGTTATTACTAAAAAGCCTCCCTAAGTATATAGTAACCTTAAGAATTCTAAAAGGCCTACTAGGTCTCCTTTTAGTACTAAATAAAATCTTAATATACTATATATAACTAATTAACTACTTTAGTAGCTAGAGTAGTAGAGTTAGTTATCTAAGTACACTATATTTTTTAGTATACCTAACGCCTATAAATTAGTAAAGGACTTACCTATAGTTAGTTACTAGAAGCCCCTATATATATAATATCTCTTAAAGCTTTAGAAGGCTTACTAGGTTTCCCTTTAGTACCTACTAAAGTCTCTTAAGCGTTATATATAAAATTAGTTAGCTACTATAATATACTATACTATAGTATACTTAGTAACTAGAGTAATTAGGTTAGTTACCACTTATACTAAACTTTATATAATTAGTGCCTATAACTAATAACTAAATATCCCTTAAATTAGCGCTATAATTAGTAACTAAATATCCCTTAATTAGCACTATAACTAGTAACTAAAATTTTCTATAAAGGTAAAAATCTACTAAAGTATTACCTATACTATAAATATTAACGTCTTTACTACTAAATATAGTATAATTAGTACTATATTTAAGCTATACCTACTATAAATTACTATAGCTAGCACTAGGCGCTACTAGACTAGGTACCTCTTATAGATCCTATAAGTACCTAGGTAGGGTACCTTTACTAATTTATACTTATAGGCTACTTTTAATTTTCTATAAAATTCATTTATATATAAATTACTAAAAATTAACTTATAGCTATAAATATATAATAATAATAGTATATATACCTTTAGGGTAGTATACGCGTATTAACTATAGGGTAGTAGCTACCTTATAGTAAATTTATTATTATATACTATAAATTAGGGTATAGCGCTATATATAAGCCTATATATAGTGCCTATAATACTATAACTTACTAAGTATAGTGCTATAGGCTATTAATTAGCGCTACTAATTACCTATAATAAGCTAGTAGCTAGTAGAGGTATAGGGTAGGCTACTACCTTATACTAAAATATTTTTATATACTATAAATTAATATATAGCGCTCGTGTAAGCCTACGTATAGCACCTATAACACTATAACTTACTAAGTATAGCGTTATAGGCTACTAATTAACGCTACTAATTACCTATAATAAGCTAGTAGCTAGTAGAGGTATAGGGTAGGCTACTACCTTATACTAAAATATTTTTTTATATACTATAAATTAGTATATAGCGCTTATATAAGCCCACGCATAGCACCTATAACACTATAACTTACTAAGTATAGCGCTATTAACTACTAATTAGCGCTATTAATTACCTATAATAGCCTAATAGCCTATAGAGGTATAAGGTAGGCTACTACCCTATACTAACTAGTATAACGCTACCCTATATTAATATAGATAGGTTAGTCCCTTAGCTAACTAGAGGGAGTATTAAAAGTAGGTTATTTATAAGGACTTTATATAAACTACTAAGTTTAGTAGTATTATTAGAGACCTCTATAAAGCTACTAAAGGCGCTAAGGGGGCGCTAAAACTATAATAAGACCACTAAACCTACTAGGGGGCTATTATAGCCCCTACAGGGCTACTAAAGCCACTAAAATAGCTAAAACTATATTAAGGCTATATTAAAACTTAAGGGGTAATTATATTAGCTAATATCCTATATATAGTAGGATATAAGAGGAGGATTCTAAATTTAATAGAGTTTTTTCTAAGTATTACTTTTATCTCTTTTTCTTTATAAATAACTATAATTCTTCTTAGATAGAAGATAGAATAATAAGGTTAATAATATAGTCTTTTATTAACTACTTCTCTATACTACTCTTTTCTATCTAAATCTATCTCTACCTATAATCTTACTTCTATATACTTACTTATAATTATAATAATAATAATAGGTTTAGGATATATTTAGAATAAGGAATAGCCTAAATATATACCTAGTCTATTAATTACCCTTATAATCTAATATCCTTATATAGTATAAAAAAGGGGGTTAAAGTAGCTTATATAGAATAACTAATATAGAGGGTAAAAGATATATTATTAAGCTTCCTAAGGGCCTAATATTATTTAAATTAATAGTAGTCTACTTATTTTAAAGTAGTAGAGGTAATAAGATAATGCCTACTAAAGCCCCTAAGACTACTAACCTAGAGCTTATAAATATAAGTAGTATTTAGGTGCTAGACGCTAGGGAGGATTTTAAGCTAATATAGGCCTTAGACCTCTAGGAGTAAAAAAGGGAACTAGTATAGACCTCTATAAGACTAATAAAGAGAAGACTATTACTATATTTTATAGCTTTTATAATATTAAAAAAATAAACTAACTATAACCTAGTAATTAACCTATATAAGAAAGGTATTATTATAACTCCTAGTAACTCTTTTAAAGCCTTAGCTAAGGCGGAGATTAATAGGCTACTTACTAGAGGTATATTTAACTTTAAAATTTATAACTTAATAATTTATAGTAGCTATTATATCTTTAAAGCTAGATTTATTAATAAGATTATTATTAAATTACACTAACTAGGCCTATATATGCCTATCTAGTCCTGCTATCTTTATAAGTAAGGGAAAAACTAGACTCCCTAGAGGAAAACCCTTACTTCTCTATCTAACTCCGATCACGTATTAGTTCCTAGTAGGGGCTAGTAAGGCCCCTCTTCCTGATTATTTTCATTTTTACCCCCCTTAGGGGGGGGGTGTCCCCTTTATCAGGCCTCAGCTCCTCCCCGTCTACTCCGTACCTACTCTATATCTATCCCGTCCTAGTTCTACCCTAGGTCTAACGTTTATATAGGTTAGCCTCTATAGGTTATATACCTATTCTACTATTTTCCTACTCTTAACTAGGTAGTTAAGCGCGTAAAGCACGTCTCTTTAGTCCCTTAGCGGCGCTATAGCGGGGGTGTAGTGCTAGCCTATAAGTTCACACTAGAGAAGTATATAATAGATATCCTCTGCCCTACATTTACACTAATATATCCCTATATTATATCTAAGCACTTATCACTTATAGAGGAAAGTGTTTAGCCTAATCTTTCTTATCTATAGCTATATTATAATAAAGCTAATATGCCTTAGTGAGTAGAGGAGCGGGGTCACCCTAGCCCTATACTTAGCCTATAGGGGCTTATAAACTAGGAATAAGGTAAGCTATCTTACCCGCCTTTAGCTCTTAGTCTCCTTATACTCTTACTTTACTCTCTATATCTAGTTAGCCTAAGCCTTAAGTGCGCACTAGTCCCCCTCTAGTACCCCCCTACTTATCTTTAGTAGGTTTTAGTAAAGGTCTTTTATTAACGGTAAGATCTATCTTCTACTACTTTAGTAGAGCGGGACTAGAGATAACACCTACGCGGTAGTATACTAAAGCTAGGCCGCGGCCCTATTAGCCTCCTACCGGTTTAAGGTTCTACTCTTCTATATTATTAGGTAGACGTCTACTAATAGCACACTAAGCTCTATCTCTATATAGTAAGTAGGGGTAGCCTTAAAGGCTCCTCTAACCACCCTTAAGTACCTCGCCTATAGCTCTTAGAGGGGTCTAGCTAGGCCCTACGCGGGGCCGGCTATAGGGCTATACTATACCACTACTCTAAATAATATAATTAGATAAATTCCCTAGAGGTAGACGTCTCTTACTTCCTTAACCCTTAGGCCCTATAACTTCCCTACTATTAGCTATAAGGCTTAAAGCGTAGACTAGACCTTCCCTAACACGAACTTAACCTATTTCCGCTATCCTAACCCTACTAATAGTATTACTCTAAGAAGGCGTATATCTATTAATAACTCTACTACCTCGCCCCTAAGCGTAAGGGGGCCTAGATCTAAGGCTTACCTATATTAGAAGTATAGTAGCTTAAACTTTAGTATAGAGAAGCTTAGTTAATAGGTTCTTACCTAGTCTTTATATATAGCCTAGGTATTTTTTAGCTAGGACTTTATTTTACTATAGTTCTTCCTTATATATAGTAGGTTTATATTATCTATAAAGCTAACTATATATAGACCTAAGGCTACCCTAAGGGCTTTATATAGTAAGCTTATAAAGAGGATAAAGAGGATTAGTAATAGCAGCGAGCCTTAAGGGACTCTATATTAGACTACTCTTTCCCTTATTATACTACTATTAATTTAGAGCCGGTTTATCCTCTTATTAAGGAAGGATTAGATAAGGTTAAGGATCTTCTTTAGGTAACCTAACTAGTAGAGCTCTTAAATAAGTAGTCTATAGTTAACGTTATTAAAGGCTCTAGCTATGTCTAGTTAGAGGAGTAACACAGCCCCGCCTTAGGCCTAAGCTATATAGACTAGCTTAATAACTATTATAATTACTATTTCTATTAACCTATACCTTTAGTTCCCTATTTAACCCTTAGGAAGGAGCCGGTGTACCTCCGCTATAGTTATAATATAGGTGGCGAGAATCTTCTTAAATAGCTTACCTATTGTGTTAAGGAGGGTTATTAGCCACTATCCTCCTACTACCCGGAGGTCATCTAGGGTCTTCCTAGGCTTCTAGAGGACTACGGTAGAGCTAGCTTAGTGCTAGGCTAGGTAGTATCTAGACTATAGTGATACGTTAAAGAGCTTCGCTAATATCTTATATAGGGGGGGGCCTAGGGCCTTTAAGAGCTTATATAGGACCCTATCTAGACCTAGGGCGTTCTAGGCCGCGTAGCCTCTAAGCGTATCCTTAACTTCGTCTACTATAACTTCTATAAGGATTTCTATTTTATTCTATAGGGGTCTAGGGGCGTCTAGCTTATAGGTTAGGGCTATATTACGCCTAGGCTTAGGACTAATAGTCGCTAGGGCTAAAAAGAACTTTTAGGCTAAGACCTCTACCTTCTCCTCCCTTAACTATACTAGGGTATTATAGCCTAGGCGAGCTAGCTCTAGGATTATATTAGCTACGTGTCCTACTATAAACCTCTTTACCCACCTATATTACTTCTATAACACTAGCGCGTCACCTAGCGAGTTAAGGTATATCCTCTAGGCTGCCTTCTATGCCTTAGCTAAGGCCTAGGACTAGGCCTTTCTTATTCTATATATAATCTCCTAGTTTACTTTATTTCCTAACCTCTATACCTACCTCTAGGTCCTCTTTATCTTAATAACTACTTAGCTAGTTTTTTAGTTCTACTACTCTAGCCTCCTAGTCTAAGGGGGGCCCACTATAGGGATAGCCCTAAGGATAATATCTTCTATTACTAGCATAAGCCACTTATACGCTACTTCTACCTCTAGGGGTCCTACTATTAGCGGTTTAGTTATAGCTAGGAGCTAGGCCGCTACCTTAATTAAGGTAAGACTAATATCTATCTTTCCTTATTTCTTTATTAGCTTACTTCCCTCTAACTTATAGGCCTAGAGCTCTAATAGCTATAGGATATAGTTAGACCTAGCTAGATTCTAGTCTAGCGTTATATATCTACCTCTTAGTACTAGGGAGGCCTAGAGGAGGTCTAAGGTACTTATACGGCGATTATAGCGATACTATATTACTATCCCTAGGGGTATGACTAACGCGGTTCTAATATAGGTAAGGGCCTTAATTATATTATCTATAAATAGGGATTTTCTACTATAGAGGTCCTAAGAGGGGTGGTAGAGGTTAAAGTCCCCTACTACTATATATAGGATCTCCCTTTCTAATAGAATTCTACTTAGGAGTCTATATAGGTCTATACCTAGCTTAGAGTAGACGCTTATAAAGATAAGGGGGTTATTAAAGAATTTAATATAGTATATATCCCTTTTAACTATTACTTCCTATAATACTCTATTAACCCTCTTATAAATATAGGTTACCGCCCGCCCCCCCCCCTATAAGCACTAGTATAGAGCTAAGGAGAGGGCAGGCAGGGGGCCGCTTAGTAATATCTCTTAGATTATAATAATATCTAGGCTATTCTCTTAGTAGAGGGCTAGCTAGATATTACTATTATCTTTATAAATGTTTTATAAGAGAATCCTTATTTAGTTATTTAGGCTAGGCTAGTTTAGTTATAACTATATCCTAGGTTAGTTTTAAGACTATTAGTAATAGTAGGAGTAGCGGGAGTGGCGATTTACCTTATAGCTAGACTATAAGCGCTAGGGCTAATAATAGCACCTAGTGTGACTAGTCCTTACCTACTATAGGCGCAGGGGTTTTATATTATAAAATCCTAACTAGTAACCCTAGGCCTATAGACCCTGCTCTAGGGTTAGTGAAGTTAAAGTTTAGTGTATTAGTCTACACTAGGAATAGTCTCTAGATTAGGGCTAAGGAGAAGGGACCTAAGGGCTGCCCTCTTAGACACTATATACTCCTAGCTCTCTTTAGGGGCAATAACGCCCTTAAGGACCTTAGGCGTCTTTCTTCCCTAAGGCGGCGGCTCTTAAACTCTATTAGTCAAAAGCGGTATACCTTCTAGGCGTAGCCCTAGTACTACCTTATAACAGGGTAGTCTTAAGACCACACTAGGTGGTTTCCCTTATAGTTAAGATATCACTCTTTCTTATTATCCTTTTCCACTAAGTATAGTTTAGACCTAGCGTAGGTCTAGTAAGTATACTAGCTATAATACTCTTTATTTTAGTAGAACCTACCTATATAGCCGTACTAGTAATACCTAAAGCACTATAGGGGCTAGACTATATTTAAGAAAGGCTTATATTAGAAGACCTAAGAGTTAAAAAAGACCCCTTACTTATAGAGGTAGTTTACTATCTTAGTGTTATACGTTCTAATAATAAGAGAGGCCTATATCCTAGACTTAAGTTAGGGATAGCGCGCCTTCGTAGTAATAATATTTACCTTATTAAAGGCTAAGAGCGTTATTATAAGGTTAGTAGTATCTTAGGATCTCCTTAAGCGGTATTACTTTAACCACTATAGTATATACTCGCTAGGAGAGAGTCACCTCTAGACTAAACGTGACCTTTACCTAGAGCTCGTCCTTTATATATTCCTTCGCCTCCTAATAGAAGGTTAGAACCACATCCCCGAAGGGGAGGTAGCACGCTACCGCTATAGTATTAGCCTAAATAGCCCTATTAACCGCTATAATAATCTCTTACGGGGAGCGGCTTTTAATTTCCTATATATATCCTCTAGCGTTAATAACTAGTTCTCTTTTATACCTAGCAGGAACTAGCTTAGCTCTAGGGCTAGCCTAGTCCTAAGCCGCTACTACCGCGGCGTATAACCACAAGCTAGCTAGAAGCTAGGGTTAGCTAACGCTCTAGTTCTCCTTAAGCGTCTATATAACTATCTCTTTTATAATAGCCTAGACTACCTCTTAAGTAATTAGGGCGTTAGTCCCTCTTAGGGCCGCTCTAGCCTTATTCCGGGCCCTAGTTCGCTTATACTCTGTCTATATCTCCTTTGCCTTATCCTTAAATTCATCCTTAATTAGGAAGAGGAGCTCGTTAATTAGTTCTCTCTCTAATTTCAGTCTCGCTTAGGCCGCTACCGCCTTAGGCTTACTATAGCGCTCGTCGGCTATAGGGGCGCGTTAGGACGCGTCCCTGGTGATGATCTGTCTACCCTAACTACTCCTAACGTAGTGGCTCTGTGCTAACATCGTCTAGGGGTAGAATTAGGTGCTTTTTAATGTCTAATAAGTTATTTTTTAATTTTTTCGCCGGGTTAGGCTTAATACGGTCACATACCGTTTCCTACTCGCGTGTTATTAATAAGATTAAAGGCTAAGGAATTAGTAAGGAATATAAGAAATCTTAACTTATAATTTAAGGTTATAATAATAAAAGTAAAAATAGTATTTTAATAAAAGCTTTTATAATCTAATAAGTAAATTAGAGAATTATTATTATAATTACTTTATTAATAATAAAGAGGGACTTTATATTATAGTTAAGAGATATTAAATAGGCTTATATCTAATCTAAAACACTACTAGTAAGAGTTATTTTAGTAAAATTACTAATAATACTATAAGACACCTATCTAAAAGGTATAATTATAAGGGTTATAAAGCCCTTATATAGAGTCCCTAAGGCTAGTATATATTAGTATATAATATACTTAAGGCACTACTATAAAAAATTAAGAATAGTAACTTCTACCTTTAACCTATACCTACTTATTATAGATTCTAAGGAGGTAAGTATTATTAGACTATAGACTAATAATACTCTTACCCTAAGTAATAAAGTATTTATAGCTAAAGAAGAGACTAAATTATAGAAGATAGTGTTTATAGTAAAGCTATATAAGGAACTAACCTTAAAGTTAAAAATAATCTTTAATAGCTACTAAATCCACCTAAAGGAAGGTAATATTATAATTATATAGAAGGGCTAGGCTAATAAACTATAAATTCTTATATTAAAAGGAGATTATATATAATAAAGAGCCTATAAAGTATATATTACTAGTATTTACTAACTTAAGGTAGTTTTTAACTTATTTATAGCTACTTAATATTAAGATCCCTTACTAAATAACTTTAAGAAACTATTATAATATATTAAATAATAGATATTAAATCTTAGAAGGGGCCTTTAATATATTCCCTTAGATATAACTATAGTAAAATTATATATCTTTATAGATTATTATTATTATTCACCTACTCCTATTAGTCCTATAGGACCATTAGGTACCTTAATAATAACTAGTATAGGAAAAACCGTAGTTAATATCCGTCCCGGCGCCTTACCGCGCCTGACCTGTACCCGACCCGGGTGAAAACCTATACTCTTCTTGTGCCTATGGTGGTTGTCGCTGCTTCTGGTAGGTATTGATCGTTAATGTGTCTTATTTTTATCAGCGTAGGTTCCTAGGCTGCCCTTAATGCACATACCGCTCTTTACTCTTCTAAGATGCCCTGCGCTAACTAGATATATTATTTTTGCTTGCCTGTAGTATGTATATAAAGTCCCTCCTAAGTCCCTGAGATGTTGTCTGTATGGTTTATATATAATTTTATGTTGTTATCATGACGGCCGTCGTGGCGTAGTGGTTAGCGTGCGCCTGATGACATTTTTGCTGAGCCGACCCTGTGGTTACCCCTCTTCGTGCCCTGTTCGAACCCTCATAGTGTCACTCGCTTTCGGTGCACTAGACTTTTGGGAACATGAACAAAGAATCGAAAAGAGGTGCCTCCGGCTGGATTCGAACCAGCGATCTGTGTGCTGACCCACACAGAACTCCCTGGTACAGAACCACTGTACCACGGAGGTATATCTTTATAGATAGATCTTTTATTAATAATAAAGACTTAAGTTCCTAGCTAAGATATATTATTATTATAGGAAATAAGAAGGAAATTAATAATAAAAAGATTAAAATTATTAATAATATTATCACCTAGTCTTTAATAAAGTTAAAGAGAGTTATAAGGTTAGCCCTAGCCTTAGAATTATATAATATAATATAAAGAGTAGATTTAAGGTATATAATTAACTTTATATTAAATATAATAACTAAATAATATAGGTTCCTAAATATTCTAATAATTATATATATAAACTCTTTTTCTTTTTATAAATACTTAGTTAAGCTAGGAATAACTAAAGAAAAATAATTAATAATTAATATTATAACTTTATAATAATCTTATAAAAGATATAAACTTTATAAAGTCTAATAGATAAATAGTAATAATAACCTAGCTAATATAATAATAAAGGGCTTATTAAATTAAGCCTTAAGTAACTTTATTAACTAAAATAAGCTAAATATTTAAGTAAAAAGATAAGTTAATTATAAAAATAAAAATAAGAATTAAGATATAAGTAAGAGAATTAACTACTTTAGGTATTCTTAGAACTTACTAAGAATTAAGGTTTTTAGTTATTAAAGGTTAATATTAACTCTTAGAACTTACTAAGAATTAGAAAGTGTTTTTAGGCTTAATTAGAGCTAAGTTATATTTAGAATTAACTAAGAATTAGTTAAGGTTAGTATTTATATTAACTATTAAAATATAAAGATAGTTATAGCCTAAGATATATAACTATAGCTATTAAGGAGTATTATAAGACTAATTATATAATAAATAAATAGCTAAAGGAACTTTAAGGATATAAGATATCTATTTTACTAGGCTTTAGCGTTTTATTTAAGTTTTAAGTCTATTATAAAGCTATAAAATAAGAGACTACTAGTATTATATCTAATATATTAGGTATTATAAATATAGCCCTCTTATTAGCTAGGCCTAGGAAGGGACCTACTATTTTATTATTATATAATAGTACTAAGTATAGTGGAGGCATATACATAGAGAATAATATAAGTAAGAATAATAACGAATATAAGACCTTTTAACCCTTAACGATAATTATCGTATATACCAACAGAAACAAGATACATACCTGGTCTAGGTGGATTTTCGAGTACGAATCATGTACGGGCATGGCTGTATATCAGGTGCAGCAGATGTGGAACGGAGGTGAGGGGCTGCGATTCCGGGTATGATAGAAAAGCGTTTACTGCTGGCGAGTTGGCTGCATAATAGTAGTTGTGTTTCTCTATTGTAAGAGAACGAAATAAATAAAGAGAAAGTACTTCATACTTAGTAAGATATCGGTGAAGCCGACAGAGACGCTTTCATTTCCTTGTCGACTTGGGTTTTCATCAACTTGGCAAGCAACTTGGCAAACGTCCCAACGGAATCAAGGGCCGGTTTCCATTAGCAACTTGACCAAGAACTGGAGTGCTCCGCCATAGCTTTTCCCCTCCAGCAGCTCCCCCACCAAAGACGGTCCAGACGCTCGTTGGATCGCCGCCGAATGCCAACTATTTAACTCCCTGATGCAGCTTTCGCCACTAGATGCCTGGAGCTCGGAGACAAGCATGCACGCATGATGATGGCGCCGTGCAACCATTGACAACGCAGCAAACCATCCACCGCCTGCCCCAGCACGGGATGGATAGCGCCTCCAGGTATCTAGGTAGCTACCTGGTAGAAAGCGTTGACGTTCTTTTAGTGGCCCAGCTAATAAGCTGCTGGCTGTCAGTGGTTCGCTGTCAAGTGGTTCGATGGGCTGATACTTGAGGTGGCAGGTCGACAGCTCGCCTCCTTCCCAAGCTCTCATTCCATTCTCCTCCGTCATCCTCCGTCATCTTCAGATTGCCTCTTCCCAAGCGTTCTACTTTTCTTCTTCACCTATCGAATAGCATTGAAAGCATCATTACGCATTGCATCGAGCAATCATGGCGTCTGAGCAAGCACTGCCCACCCGCCAGCGTCGCCCCTCCACCTCTGCTCCAATCGTCGACATCCAAGGTTCCGTCGGGCCCGCCGGCGTCTCGCGTCCCAAGCACAAGAGGACATTCACTGGCTTTGGAGCTGGCGAAATCAAAAGGGTTCAAGGCAAGCATTTTACCTACTGCTCTCAATTTCACCGTCGCAAGCCTGGCTGCTCTTGGCACCTAGCTGTCCAACTGCCCACATCCCCAGTCTAAGGCGGGGGCGGGGTTGGCTACAGCCTACCACCAACCACGAGAGCTTCTACCGTCTTGATCGTCCATCCGTTTGACTAACACGCCCTCTACCGTAGCTTCCATCCCCGGACCCCAGCGCGCAGCCTGGGAGAAGCATGCTGTCAAGAGCTTCGAGGACCAGGATGGCTTCGAGCGCGAGGTCGTCCGTCATGTCGAGACCACCCTGGCCCGTAGCTTGTTCAACTGCGACGAAAAGGCTGCCTACGCCGCGACCAGCCTAGCTTTCCGCGATCGCCTCATTACCGATTGGAACAAGACACAGCAGCAGCAAACATTCCGCGACTCCAAGCGAGTCTACTACCTCAGTCTCGAATTCCTCATGGGACGTGCTCTGGACAATGCCATGCTCAACATTGGCCACAAAGACACTGCTAAAGGTAACACCATGCACCAGTTTCTCTCTTATTTTTTGTGCTTACACAAGTTGTGTTTTAGCTGGTCTCGCCGAGCTCGGATTCAGAATTGAAGACGTCATCACCCAGGAAAACGATGCTGCTCTCGGCAACGGTGGCCTCGGCCGTCTCGCCGCCTGCTTCCTCGATAGCTTGGCTTCGCTCAACTACCCCGCCTGGGGCTACGGTCTTCGCTACCGCTACGGTATCTTCAAGCAGGAAATCATTGATGGCTACCAGGTGGAAGTTCCCGACTACTGGCTGGATTTCAACCCCTGGGAGTTTCCTCGCCACGATGTAACTGTCGACGCACGTACTCTCCACACCTTTTTAGAGTCTTCCACAACTAACACGGATGACAGATTCAATTCTATGGCAACGTCAGAAAATCGACCGACGCCAATGGCAAGAACGTCTCGGTCTGGGATGGCGGTGAAGTTGTCCAGGCCGTTGCGTACGATGTCCCCATTCCGGGCTACGCTACACCCACCACCAACAACCTGCGCCTTTGGTCTAGCAAGGCTTCTGGAGGTGAATTTGACTTTCAAAAGTTCAACAATGGCGACTACGAAAGCTCCGTTGCCGACCAGCAGCGCGCTGAGACCATCAGCGCTGTGCTGTATCCCAACGACAATCTAGAGAGAGGCAAAGAATTGCGTCTAAAGCAACAATACTTTTGGGTCGCCGCCTCCCTCTTTGACATTGTTCGTCGCTTCAAGAAGTCCAAGCGCGGATGGAGCGAGTTCCCGGATCAGGTCGCCATTCAGCTGAATGATACCCATCCTACGCTTGCCATCGTTGAGCTGCAGCGCATTCTCGTCGACGTCGAAGGCCTTGAGTGGAACCAAGCTTGGGACATTGTTACCAACACTGTAAGTGAAATACGGCACGACTGAGACAGCATGGTACTAATACGTCGCTAGTTTGGCTACACTAACCACACCGTACTTCCCGAGGCGCTCGAGAAGTGGCCTGTTGGCCTCTTGCAGAACCTTCTGCCAAGACATTTGCAGATCATCTTCGATGTCAACATGTTCTTCCTGCAGCAGGTCGAGAAAAAGTTCCCAGAGGATCGGGATATGCTACGCCGCGTTTCCATCGTTGAAGAGTCGCAGCCAAAGATGATTCGCATGGCTTACCTTGCCATTGTCGGCTCCCACAAGGTCAACGGTGTTGCTGAGCTTCACTCTGATCTCATTCAGACGACCATTTTCAAGGATTTTGTCGCCATCTACGGCCCAGACAAGTTTACCAATGTGACCAACGGCGTGACACCCCGCAGGTGGCTTCATCAGGCCAACCCTCGCCTGTCGGAACTGATTGCCAGCAAATGCGGGGGTAACGATTTCCTGACGGATCTTACCAAGCTGAGCAAGCTGGAGCAATTTGTGGGCGATAAGGACTTCCGCAAGGAATGGGCCGAGATCAAGTACGCCAACAAGATTCGCTTGGCCAAGCACATCAAGAACACTCTTGGAGTGACTGTCAACCCTGCATCGCTCTTTGACATTCAAGTAAAGCGTATCCACGAGTACAAGCGGCAGCAAATGAACATTTTCGGAGTCATTCACCGCTACCTGACGCTCAAGAAAATGTCTCCCGAAGAACGCAAGAAGCAGCTTCCACGCGTCTCCATCTTTGGAGGCAAGGCCGCCCCCGGATACTGGATGGCCAAGCAAATTATTCATCTCATTAATTCGGTTGGGTCGGTGGTGAATAATGACGCTGATATTGGCGACTTGCTCAAGGTCATCTTCTTGGAAGACTACAACGTCAGCAAGGCTGAGATTATTTGCCCTGCATCGGATATCAGCGAGCACATCTCCACTGCCGGAACCGAAGCCTCTGGTACGAGCAACATGAAGTTTGTTCTCAACGGCGGCCTCATCATTGGTACATGCGACGGTGCCAACATTGAAATCACAAGAGAGGTTGGCGACAGCAACATATTCTTGTTCGGTAACCTGTCAGAGGATGTGGAAGACCTGCGTCATGCTCACACATACGGCTCACACGCCATAGACTCGGACCTGGATGCTGTGTTCCAAGAGATTTCAAAGGGTACATTCGGAACGCCACACGATTTTGGGGCTCTGATTGCTGCCGTTCGTGACCACGGTGATTACTATCTGGTGTCGGACGATTTTCACAGCTACATCGAGACGCACCAACTTGTGGATGAGGCGTACCGCAACCAGGACGAATGGGTTTCCAAGTGCATCACTGCGGTGGCCCGGATGGGCTTCTTCAGCAGTGATCGCTGCATTAACGAGTATGCCGAGAGTATCTGGAACGTCGAGCCGCTGCCCATTAGAGAGTAATGGAAGGGCGGAGTGAATTGACACGGATCAAAGTGAGGCGTGCAGAAAAGAATTTGAGCGCCTCGTGTTTCAGTCGGTGACGGTTGGGATGTAAGAGTGAAGTAGAAGATTGATCCTAGTTGTTTCAGCTGTGCGCATGCACTCATAGGTAGTCGTGAAGAATACGACGGACTGCTTTTGCTATGAGTACGAAGACGGTGCTGCCCAATACATTGGTGCTGGTGGTGTTGAGGCTAACAATGATTATTATGCTCGCTTGACAAGCTAGTTAATAATGTAGTGGGGCGATGACACTGATGTTTCAGAGCCGATCTAGACATAAATGGCGATGGCTGCGCAACGGGTATGCATGCAGTAACTACCTGGCTAGACATCGTCGGGCATCGACTATTATGTAAGAATCGAGCCAAAAAAAAAAGAAAATAAGAGAAGAGAAGAACGCTGAGCCGGACGGTTCGCTCCGCAGGAACAACTACGAGGCGTCGAGGGCCGCAGCGTTAATGTGCGGGCGGATGGCAGAGTCTAGCTGTTTTCCTTGTTTGGTTGGGAAAATGCAGTGTCTGATTGATGGAGTTCTGGGCCGCGGTTTGCCTGAAATGCCATGTTGGATAAGGAAGATGGGGTATGACGACGTCGGCGAAGAGGCGTCGCGTACTGGCAGACGAGAGGAAATCCACGGGGGGGGGGGGGGGGGGGTTCTTGGGGGGGGGAGAGGGGGGGGGGACTTGGGGAGGATGATAGGAAAGGGGG
>JAEIJG010000884.1:0-17136 GCA_037289395.1 Beauveria scarabaeidicola
ACTAATTAGTATTAGAATAGGGTGGGTTAGTTTTAGTGGTCTTAATTAAGTAATATAAAAAGGGTTCTATTTATATATAATTAAGGCTATCTATAGTTAAGTTACTATAGCCTCTATAGCTTATAGGTAAAGTGGGGCGAATTAGCTCTTCTGAAGTGTAACCGGCTGTTACTTAAGGCACCTATGTAATTAGCCGCTTGAGCTAGTGCCTTAAGCGATAAAAACACTAGAGGAGTAAGATAAAAAGAAAGAAAAGGTACTTTTCCTTAAGGAAATTAAGATACTTTAGTAAATAAAGTAATAACTTAAAATTTAATTTAAAGGCTTAATAATACCTTAAATTTATAATAAAATAACTAAAGAGCTTTAGAATAAGTATAATAAATATTTATAAAAGTAAGATAAATAAAAAAGATTAAAGAGATTTAGTATTAATAATAAAAAAGAAGACTAAGAAAATACTACTATTACTAAAAAAACTACTTATAATAAAAGTAAACTCTTTTTAGGTATTATATTTATTACTCTAAATATATTATTAAAAAACCTAATTTTACCTCTTTATCTTTTAATTAGTTCTAGACTACTATAGTACTTAGATCTTTACCTAAGAAATATACTATTTAAAGTATCTAGCTTAGCTTTATCTCCTTATATAACTCTTAATAATCCTAGACTACTTATTTAATTACTATAATACTAAGAATATTATAATAATAAAAATACTCTTTCTTAATAATACTAGGCTCTTATATACTTACCTAAGTATTCTTTATAGCTATATACTACCTAGGGGTTAATAGAGAGCCTCTAGGGATAACACTTCTACCTCTTCTACCTCTTAAGATACTTTATAATATTAATAGCCTAGCTATTAGCGTTAGAGACCTAAAAGGATTATTATTATCTTCTTTAGTAGCTTTAATAATACCTAAATTAAAGCTATTACTACTATTATTAGGGCTAGAGCTTAAGCTAGGGCTTAGGTTAGGCGTAGTAGTAGTAGCGCTAATAGTTAGAGTTAGATTTTATACCTCTAATATTTCCTTATCCTTATCTCTTTCTCTAGCTTTATTATTACCTCTAATAGCTAAATTTAACTTATTTAAACTATCTTTAGCCTCTTTATCTCCCTAGATATTAAGTATATTATTATTAACTAGCTCTACTATCTCTTCTATAGTCTTTAGTACTATAGGAGGCTAGGTATAGCTTTAATTAGCTTATTAAATAAAGAGGCTACTAGCTACTTTACCCTTAAATATCTCTTAATAGGTATTAAGCGAGACACCTTTACTATAAGGTATACCTAAGCTAATAAGTTACTTACCTACTCTCCTAAATATATCCTTAACCTTCTTTATATTTATATTACTAATAAATAATTACCTAGAATTATTATTATTATTATTTAATTACACTAATTAGACTATATATCTATCTAGTCCTGCTATTATTTATAAGTAAAGGAAAAACTAGAGTCCCTAGAGGAAAACCCTTACTTCTTTCTAACTACTTCAGTCCCGTATCGGCTTCTGGTAGGGACCTATGAGGCCCCTCTTCTTGATCAAGTTTCTTAGGGGGGGGGTGTTGGCTAGGTCTTCGCCTGGTCCTTAAATTCCTCCTTAATCAAGAAGAGAAGCTCGTTAATTATTTCTCTTTCGGATCTTAGTCTCGGTCGGGCTGCGGCCGCGTCGGGCTCGCTGCGGCGTCGTTCGGTCGTTGGGACGCGTCTGGGCGCGTCTCTGGTGGTGAATCGCCCACCACGACTGCCCCTGGCGAAGCGGCTCTGAGCCGCCATCGTCTAGGGGTAGATTCGTGTGTTTTTAAACGTCTGATAGGTTATTTTTTGATTTTATCGCCAGATCGGGCTCGATGCGGTCGCGCGCCGTTTTCTACTCGCGAAGTTACTAGAATTATTATTAGTTATTATTCTAGATATTACTTCTACTAATAAAAATATATTCTAAATATATTAAATATCTTTATATTTACTTACTATTTAACTAGGCTATTATAAGTAATTTTTAAAGGCTTTCTTTATTAATTAATAAAAATCCTAATAAATAAACTTAAGTAATATTAGCTTCTTTATATTAATATTATTCTTATAATATTATTTAAGTAATAAAGTAATAAAGAATAAAGTCTTATACTATTACTATTATAATATTATTTTTTATTTATTTAAGAAGATATTTTAATATTAAAAACTATACTTTATATAGCCTTTTCTATATAAAAATAAGCTCCTCTTATCTTTATATTTAAAAGTAGTAAAATAGCTAATTAATAGTATTATAGTAATAAGGTTATTATCTAGTGGCTTATTATATAGATATAGAGTAGAATGGTATGTTAGTAATTAATCTACTAAATACGCTAATAAAATGTACCTTAAGTCACCAGTCGCCAGTACTCAGAAAACTCAAGATCACGGCACAAGGCGACAGTAACCATGCTCAGGGTAGCTAATACAATCCAGTATCCAAAACCTTCCTTTTGCACACAATCCCAACAAGAAGTGCCCCATTGGTCATTTACTTCTTGATGCCGAACAGCTTGGACCGAAAGAAGCTTATCAAAGACAAAAGACCACTAAGCGCGTCCGCTGCGCGTCGCGACGTCGGGCCGTCGGGACGCGTCTCGCAGTCGCATCACCGCAAGGTTACCCCTCTGGCTGGAGCGTAGCTGTGCCGGCAAGGCTGCAGGGCATCTGAATCAAGTCTTTTTCCGTCTGATTCAACAGCAGGGCGCGGTGTGCAGCGGAGCTTGAGCCCCATCACAGCGAGCGAGCGGGGCGTGTGCAAACAAAGTGACAACATCGGCCGTGGCCGAGCCAAGTTGCGCAGTTTCTCGCTATTCGGCAGCTGTGGACAAAGAAAGCAGATCTCCAGGCTATCCCGAAACGGTGACTGCGAAAGGATTGGTGATTCTCGAAAGGCATTCCCCCCCCTCCATCTCGAAACGTGGTGGCAGAACGAGCTCGAGCTGGTCGTCGGGAGAAGGGCGTTTGTTGATTTGCTTCCCGCTCCGTGGGAAGACGTCGTGCCGCGTCGCTGGCTGCAAGATGCCTCGTGGAGGCTGGTCATGAGCACGGTCAGATGCACGACTAGCATGACAGATCTTGGGTTGAACAATCCATTCATGCAGAGCCGCACCCTCTTCTAGAAACCCAGCCGTCATGACGCGCGTGCTGAGTGTCGAAGTCGTTGCAGCATCGAGTATGGCGATATGAGGATGCGGCGTCTGTGGTGTGAGCCGTCAACTCACGATTCTGTATTTGAAGCGTTACAGTTCTCTGGCTAAATACCATCAAATCGGCCGTCTCCTTCAACAAGCAAGCTTCCTTCTCACGTGTCGACAGTCCATGAGCTCTCGCGCTGCTGCCGTTCAGACGACATATTCTGAACTACATGCCCTTGGAAGTGCGGCATGTGACGAGTAGATTTCGCCCAAAGACGGCATGTACAAGCTTTCGGCGTTGCCCAAGATTCTGAATTTTCCAAATTATTTCTGCCGCACTGTCGTTGCGCTCCCGTGCAACTCGTTATTTGGTGCTTTCTACCACAGTCTCATTGTCAGTCTGTACCTACGCGATTACGACGTCTTGTCTCGGGACTGTGCTTTGTTGATAGAGGAATCATGCCGTCCAAATGAGACCTACATCTTGCACTGAAACCCAAAATGAAGACGGATTCTCACGTCGTTATGAATGCACGTCCCATCCCAGAACAAAGGTGCTTTAACAAAAGCGGTCAAAAGATCTAGCTTTACCCTGCACCGGATCAGGGCTAACTGCAGATTCACCAGCCCCGGATATGCAGGACATCTCAACGCCCGCAGTTGGCAAAGGCAAAGCATCAACGCGGCTACCCTTTCACGCTTCTCTCCGCTTCTAGGACGACAAGTCAAAGAAGGAGAAGAAACGAATCAGGAGCCCATTTATGCCCTCTTCGATCGGCCCCTAATACCAATGCCGTGATGGCGCCAAGGCTTGGGCATACTTTAAGCCTCCATTAAGCCTCAGCTATCCATTGGCGAGGCAAACAACTGCTGCTGCTGCTGCTGCTGCTGGGTGTCGAAACGGACAACTTTGCTACGCATGAAGAAGCCATGTCAACAAAAGCGGTAAAAGACAAAGCTTCAACGAGACAGAATGGGCAAGGGCTTATCGAAAACGCACATACAAGCATCGGAACACCTGCGCGAGGAAGAAGTAGCACCTTGCATAGTTACATGCAATGCAGGGTGAGCTGGCGTAAATGTGACCAAGCCTGAATAATCGAGCAATGGGCGCTGACATTGGGCATGCGCCCTGGCTTCGGCTAACTCGCAGCTTGGCACCATGGCGGCCCGACTTGGGGATGGACAATAAAAGACTCGACTTGGGAATGGACAAGAACAAATAAATGACTTTGTGTGCGTGGCAGGTCATGCTGCTCCTCCACCGTCGTGAAAACTGCATGGAGATGGCCTTGCATTCCCGAGGCAAATGTCTGGAGAGCGTGCAGGGAATTACGAACTGTGTTCATATCTGTGCAACAAATCTACGATCAGCAGGTGGGCCAGCGGCGACACAGAGGTCACGCGGGATGAAAGAGGGGGAGACAAGAATGCAGTTATCGAGAGGACAAGGTGCAGGAGTTCTCCCTGGAAAGAACAAGCAGGGTTTGGTGGATATTTAGGCAGCGCGTACCAGTAAAAGCCGTTGCAGCAATTTACAGGTGTGCGATGACGCACAGCGTAAAACACGTGGGAAAAGAGCATCTCTGGAGAATAAATAGAGAGTGAATGGCAAAATGACGCTGTAAAGAATGGATGCAGTAAAAAGGAAACATCAAACACATAGGCCCAAGGCCAGCCAAGTGTGTGGTTCACTGGTTCAACACCTGAACGGTTTGCTTGCCGCGCTGTTCCAACCAAACAGAGACAGTGGTCAGCATCGGGGGAATCATGGAGATGCTTTGCGGCGCAATAGAATCCGTAGCAAAGCATGCATGTGTACTCTGTACCGAGTAACACACTTGATTACAGACGATGAGATGGGACACCAAGAGGAAGAGGACTGGTTCGACGGGTTTGTGCATTGAACAGAGGGGCGGGCGCAATATGATTGAACTGGCCAGAGGATTATGTACTGGTAGGACATGGCGGAAAAAAGTCTCAGCCATTGTAATTTTTTTTTTTGCTTCTTTTTGGCTGCGGGCGCTGGGTGCTGCGGATTACTAGTCGTGGGCAGGTGGCTGAATAGGCTTGGCAAGGCGTGATATGATTGGCAAAGACAGCCTGACAGGCAACAAGAGTTCTGAGTACGCTAGTTGACGTGTAGCAGCCTCTCGTCGTTGAATATGCGGCGACTGCGGCGACTGTCAATGCCCAAGTGGGCGAGTCTAAAATCGGGCATGCCTCCAAGGCGATTTGGCACAAGTGAAGCCGAGCGCAAGGGAGATCTGGCATCGCCGACGAGACTGGGCACGCCACGGCAGCTTGACTCTTTGCGACGACGGCTCGTGCCACAGAATTGCGTGGTTGGAGAGGCGAAAGAGGACAAAATTGGGTGGCTGGCCGCTTTTTGGTGACTTTGATCTTTGGTGGCTTTGGTGGCCAGGCTACGGAGTACCACCAGTAGCTATCCAACTACCTTTTACTCGGTACAACACCAGGGTCTTGTGCGCACAGCCTTAACACCAATAAAGCCAGCAGGGCTAATTCTTGGTTGATCAGTGAGGCACTGAGGCCAAACCGCCAACGCACACAAGAAAAAGACCCATGACAAGATGCTATTTTTGCAGCCCTTGTGCATGTTGCAAGCACTGCAACGCCACAACGCCACAAGGCTGGCTGGTCAGTGGTAGGCAATTGTAATTTGTCGAGCACGGGTGATTAGTATGATTGATTGCTCGGCGTCGCTGTTCCTGGCATACCGTGGCGACCAACGTCTCCTGCAGCATCGGAAGACTAGCTGCTGCAGGTGAGCGAAGATGCCGATGCTGTAACTGGGCGGCAAAAGTTCTGGTGACCGGTATTATGGCCCCCCTGACTGTCGTATTACTGATATCTCTGTACAACCAGGTTCCAGCTCACCTGCAAGCAGGGTGCGGCGGAGGGTTGCGGGTTGCGGTGACCAGCGAATCGGCCCAGTTCTTGGTCGGATTGCTCCATACTGTATCCGTAATCTGGTGTAGAATGAAGAGCACCGACCGCGCTATATCTGGGCATCTGGTCGGAGAAAGGCTAAAAAGCATTTCGACCAGACACTAACCAAGCCAGTAGGCCACAAATGCTCCGTACTTGCGTAGCAGACAGATGATCCGGATCCACAGGTCAGTACGATTGCAACACGATTTCTGAATACTCTGCTCGGAGTCTGCTGGTATTCACCGTGGTAGCCGTCTCGGTCACACTAGTGAAAATTGTGCTAAAACTGAGCCCTGTTGCGGCACAGAGCCCCGCCAGCGGCCACAAGACGGCCACAGGAAAAGCTAGCATTGCACGAGAGCATCTCAGTTCGCTGCTGCCGTCTCTGGATAGTTGGATTGTATGCGTGGATTGCTTTGTCCGAGGTCATTGGCAAAAGCAATTCCTGCCACCTGGGTAAGCGAATCGACAACTGACCAGTAACAATGCGCTCGTTGCTTGGATGAGCGTTTAAGTTGGCCCCGTTTCTGCATGTCTCTGGTCTCTGGTGTCCTACTCTTTCTTTGCATGGCGACATGGACGCTGGCATGACAGGGTGGTGTGACGAATGGGACTTGGGGCCAGAGAGGGCAGGGTTTATGCGAGGGAAGCTTGCCAAGAGCGCGATTGTTGCCGTGTATGGGTGTATGGCCAGCGTAACAGGCGCGGAGCTCGAGCTGAGGATGGCGAGATGGAGTACCAGATATCCATAGCAGCCGGTAACTAAACAAAGAGAGGTTCAAGTCAAGTCGAGAGTCGTGGCAGCGAGGCTTTTCGAGGCATTGGCGAGATGGAGCCGACGCAGCCTATCGCAATTGCCCAACCAGAGCAATAGTGCGCGGTATGGAGTGGGATGGAGAGTTTCTGATAGGTGGTGGATTGTGATCTGTAGCATCTAGATGTCGAGTGGCTTTGGCTGTGAGAATCTGGTGGGATGGAACCGTAGGGGTAGATGACGGGTAGCTGTACCTGGCATGGGCGCACGCGAGAGGAGAGTGACGATGTAGATGGTACAATATTCGGCTCATGTGCTGTCATGGTGAGGAGGAAACGGTTAGGTAGAAAAGAGCGGGCGGTGGGTGTCGAGTGTCCACTCCAAGTGTCTGGTTGGCAGTTGCCAACGGAAGTGAGCGGCACCCCCACTCGGCAGGCAGCGGGCAGTTTTGCAGAGGACAGCAGTCCAGAGCAAGAGAGAGAGAGAGGGAGAGAGAGAAAGGAAAGCAACAAGTAACTCTCTCACATTGATTGAGCCAAGAAATACCTACATCGGCCGCCCCCAGTCGCTCTTCTACCTACCTAGATCGTTGCCAAGCCGCATCCCTCAGCGGCCCACCCGCCTGCAGCTGCACCTGGCCCAGCTCGACGGCCCCTATTGGTTCCGGGCAAGCCCGCGGCCGGGGCTGGTTGAAGCTCACCGCTTCTTCGTCGACCATTGCAACTCAGCGTTGCTTTGCCCCGTCCAAGGTGCGTGTCTTTTGTCCCCCTAGGCTCTTCTCTAGAGATTCTAATATCACGAATCCAAGAATCCGAACAAGATTTTTTTTTTCAAACTAGTCTGCTCGCATAAATGCAGACCCGTACTTTTTTCTCAATAAACATCTTTTTATCGTAGCACGACTGGTTACACTGTGCCCACTTGCCCACCAAATTTGCCCTGTAACAAAATAAACTTGCAACCCCCCCCCCTCCTCCTCCTCCTCACCCCCGCTGCCGGTTTTACCTCTCGCTCTCACTCAAAACCCACCGCTGCCGCCACCACCAAAACCCTCGTCGCCAAAACCCACCAGCACCGCTCTTCTCATCCCCGGCCCTGGTCTATTCTTCCTCCCCCGGCCCTGCAACTAGAAATCTCTATCTTACACACCCAACAAGTCATCGTCGGCGAAAGAGCGGTGTCATTTACTGCTGTTCTCTCAACCTTTCAACACCGCTTACGTCTTTGTTGCTTCTCGCTGCTCCCGAGTCCCAAGTATATGCTCGTCCGGGTTCCTGTTTTTTCTTTTCCTTCACAATGACCCTCGACTTCAATTCAAATGGCGGGGGAGATGCCTTACTCGCCTTGAACTTTCACCCTCACCCTCACAACCACCAGCAGCAGCAACACCATCAGCAACATCATCAGCGACAGCACCACGCTCAGCTTCAAGCACACGCTCACGCCCACGTACAAGCCCAACCACACCCAACAGCTCAAATATACGGATACACAGCCTCGAATTCTCATCCCGCGTCAACCGCCGCTGCCTTCATCCCGCATCCTCGCATCTGGCCCATTCCAATCGACATGGCCTCTTCTAGCAGCCCTCCTGGTGCCGCCTCCAGCTCGCCCGATGATTCTCACATCCAGTCGCCGCATTCTTACGCCTCGAGCCCCAACAGCCACCACTCGCCCATCCAGAGCCCGCCTTTTCACCACGCCATCAATCCTCTGACCGACTGGGCTCTCCAGCAGCAGCAACAACAGCAGATTGCTGCTACTGCCCCTCACGATCACCACGATCTTGGCCCCCAGATCGATCTCTCCCAGTTCATCCAGGACCCCTCGCTCATCAACTTTACTGGCCTTCCTCCGGCTTTTGCTACCAATCCCATAGACTACTTGCCCGCCACCACACAGGCTGCCATTCAACAAGCGAGCCTCCTCGAATCTGCTTTCCAGTCTATGCCTCCCATGGATGCCGCCACACACGCCATGAATTGGGGTAGCACAGGAATGGAGAACTGGTCAGAATTTCAACACAACTTGCAAATGGAAAGCCTCGCAAGGATGGACAGTGTTGGCAGTAATTCACCTACTGGCACATACCTGGAAGTCCTTTCTCTGCCTTCGTCGGCTGGCGATGGCTGGGCCATGGTTGATTGGGGACACGCACACCACAATGTCGAACCATTTCCCCAAGCACATAACGCTACTGCCATCTTCAACCCATCACAAACTCTCCACATTCGTGCAGATTCCAATTCATCCGATGGCGCCAACTCGCTAGACTTCAGCAGCTTTGAAGAGATTCATCCCTTCCCTTATTCTCCTGTTTCTCCCGAGTCTGATGGCCATGGCGATGCCCATAACCATCGCAACTGCTTTTCTAGCGAGAGCCACCACACACACTCTCATGGTAGTGTCTCCCCCAAGGCTGTCACGGCCGCCATCCCAATCAAGACGGAACCTTCCGTGGTCGTCAAGGCCGAGCCGTCTACTCGTCACAGCCCTGGCAGCGGAGCTGGTGCCACCACACCACCATCCGCCTCCGCCTCTTCGTCCCGCAGAAACTCTGGGCCACGCAAGAGCCCTATTGCCAAAGCTCCCAAGCCTGTTGTCCGTAGAATATCGACCGGCAAAAAGGATGGCACTGGCGAGAAAAAGGTCGGTCGCAGAAAGGGTCCCCTCCGTCCTGATCAGCGCAAGCAAGCAAGCGAAATCAGAAAGCTTCGCGCCTGTCTGCGATGCAAGTTTCTCAAGAAGACCTGCGACAAGGGCGAGCCTTGTGGTGGATGCCAGCCTTCGCATGCTCGTCTGTGGCAAGTGCCTTGCACTCGCATTGATATCAAGGATATCGGCTACTTCATGAAGGACTGGAAGGCCGACCATGAGAGCCACATGACTAGTGGTCTCTCCATATACAGTGTCAAGGGCTTCGCTCCCAAAGAGAGCCTCATGTGGATTACTCACGGCTACGGCTTTGCCCTGCCCATTATGGTGCGCGAAGTCTATGTCACCGACGACAGCAGTCTTGCCGTCGAGTGGCGTGAGGCCGTCAACGAAGGCTCCTATGACTTTGAGATCCGCTGTGAGAGACTGGATGTCGGCGCTGAGGGTGTCAACAGCGCTGCTCTGTCAGAGTACCTTGACAAGCACATCGAGGGTCCTTTCGAGGACTTTATCGATGACCACTTTGATGGAACCCCGTTCATTACAGAGATTCTCAAGACTGCCCACCGCTACTACGCCAAGGAGAAGATGCCTGTCATTGGCAAGGCTCTCAAGCTGGTTCTCGCCTACAACCTCACCATGCACATCACCATGGTCGAGAATCAAGGCTCCGAGGTTCAGTTGGACAGCCAGATTGAGAATGCCGAGTCCAGGTACTACGGGCGCACTGTCGCTCCTGTCATGGTCAACTTCCAAATCAAGTATGCCTTGGCTGAGATGTGGCGCGAGCTGCAAAAGGACATTCTGGAGGAGCTCTCTTCCCTCTACTCTGGCGTCTACAGCGGCGAGAAGATGAAGAATTGGCCCACCATCTTCATGCTTGCTTCAATCCTGCTTGCTGTGTGGGAGGAGATGCAGTTTGACTGCCACTACCGCGTCCCAGACCCGGCGGCGGTGAACAAGTTCTGCACGGACATGGAGACTACCCCCGTCGGTGTGATTGTGGGTCTCTTCCACGCCATCTCTCAAAAGCTTCCCGCCTTCACTGAATGGGATACTGCCCAGCACGGCCAGCTACTTCACAACAATGTGTCCGTCTGTGAGGCCATGACTGAGGTCCGAGAGTCTGTCGTCAAGCACGGTATGTTCTTTCTGCGCTCAAGTGATGAATTTTGAATTCGCTAATACTTTTACAGAGGCGTACCTGCGCGCCCGCAAAGAAGAGGCTAGTTTCGACCCGACTGACTTTGACTCGCTGTCGAACAAGTTTCTGTCCAAACTTGTCATCAAGGCCAACTAAACGGTAGCGCATCTACCGCTGCCCACGGTGGCTACGAATTTCCCTATGTTTTTTTGTTTTCACGACTCTCTAGCGATGGCGTTGCTTTTTCTTCAAACCAAGCGATTGATGACTACTTTCTTAAAGCGCGGCTACTACTTGAGAACCGACAGTATTGCTATTTGCTCCACTCTTACTCTACTTCTCTTCTCTGGGACGGTCACGACGGCTATAACTGCAAGACGTTCTTCTCCGACCTTATGAACAGATATGTTGACGCAACGGCCTCGACACGATTTTTACCTTTTCTACGAATGTATGACTTGAAGAAGACGACATCATTTATTATTTTTTGCATCATATTTTCTTTTTGCTTTTTGGAGACACGAATATATGCAAACAGCTACGGCTGTAAGGACGGGACCATTTTTTGCATGTTGAGGCATTTACAGAACGAGAGACGGAAACGAATACATTACATGTTAGATGATATATGCACATGGGACTAGGCGTCTTGAATACAACTAGTATTTGTCCCTTATACAGATTGCAGTCATTCGTGCATTAGGAGCAGTAGTAAGTTTAGAGCCTTTGATGGCTATGGATAGCTCAATTGTAATGTCCTTGACGACTGCGCTTTTGCTTTCCCCGCGTGAATGGGCGTTGCGAGTGTCTGGGAAAAGGGGCTAGTCAATGTCCCTGGATATTGCCTCATGGTCAAAATGCTGGAAATGTTCTATCCTTGCCGTCTGGCCCATGACATGCCCACTTTATAGACGGCATGGGCCCCCGCTCAATTCTCCCTCCCATCGCCCCATTCTACGATGCCGAGCCCTTTAACCATGTCGACACAACGTGATTCTGAAACCACTAAAGGCGCACGAGGAAGCGAATGATTTGTCCGCCGGCCGAAGCCCTTGCTGCTAGCGATTGACACTGGGGGCGTGAGCTTGCGTCGCAGGCGCCGTCTCGGATACCGAATCAAAACGACGTTACCACTTTTCTGGCCGAGACGCTTTGGCCCCGGGGGGGGATCGCGGCGCTATTGTCGGGAAACCCCGCACATGGCCTGCCTCTTCCGGGTCTTCCCTCAGCCAGCCACCTACGCGTGCGCGAGCGCGATGAAAATACAAAACAAGGGACTTTGTGTAATTAGGGTTGAAGCGCGCGCGAGAGTAAGTAAGTGTTAGTGTTTGGTTGTGCAACGTGGCAAGAAAGAGAGGGGTCGAATTTGGTCCCTTGCTTGCCACACTGGGACTCCAGGCACCCTTTCAATCGTGTGGCGCAGGTGTGAGTCAAGCCCACTAGCGTTATCGACGACGGCGGCGTGTTTGCGTCGTGAATAGCACCCAACCACCTGCGGCTGACGAGCTGACTGTGGCTGCCTTTTGGAAGCAAACAAATTATCGCTCAAGGAACTCTTTCCTATAGTCTTTGTGTCTCAGAAGTTGTCTACCCTTTTGTGCCTTTATTCACTTGCGCCGGCAACGGCATCGGGACGCTCTCTGTTGAAACGTGGCTCAGTGGCAAGTAACTGGCGTTGGGAGGGACCCACCAAAAACGGCGTTTGCGTAGGTCTCTAGTACTTACCATCTCACGTGTTGCATTAGGCCTTCTGTGACCGCCTGCCTACCCGGGTATCTTAGCAGTGCTTACATACATATGTCGCCGCGCTGTTGCTGATGAATCATGTGCCGACGGGCTCGTCATCCTAGGCTGTGCCGCCCCGCCCCGCCACTCTCCAGGTGCCATCCTCCTCGTACTTAAAACCGTTTTCCTCTTCTCTCGCACCCAACTCTTTCCCTTTTCCACCACCCATCTTTTCTTACACCGCGCCTTTCGCCTTCGGCTTTTCAACATCTACACGAACAAAACACTCCGCCTGATATCGATTTCTACCCCGTCACCATGCAAATTTTCGTCAAGACCCGTAAGTTCTGCGCCGCCACTGTTTACTCAGCAACGTCCAGCTAACGCCACTCTCCAGTTACCGGCAAGACCATCACTCTTGAGGTCGAGTCGTCCGATACCATCGACAATGTCAAGTCCAAGATTCAGGACAAGGAGGGCATTCCTCCCGACCAGCAGCGCTTGATTTTTGCTGGCAAGCAGCTTGAGGATGGCCGTACCCTGTCCGACTACAACATCCAGAAGGAGTCCACCCTCCACCTCGTCCTTCGCCTTCGCGGTGGTATGCAGATCTTTGTCAAGACATTGACCGGCAAGACCATCACCCTCGAGGTTGAGTCTTCCGACACCATCGACAACGTCAAGTCCAAGATTCAGGACAAGGAGGGTATTCCTCCTGACCAGCAGCGCCTCATTTTCGCTGGCAAGCAGCTCGAGGACGGCCGCACCCTCTCGGATTACAATATTCAGAAGGAATCCACTCTCCACCTCGTCCTCCGCCTTCGCGGTGGTATGCAAATCTTTGTCAAGACACTCACCGGCAAGACCATTACGTTGGAGGTCGAGTCCTCGGATACGATTGACAACGTCAAGTCGAAAATTCAAGACAAGGAGGGTATCCCCCCTGACCAGCAACGTCTTATCTTTGCTGGTAAGCAGCTGGAAGATGGCCGCACCCTGAGCGATTACAACATCCAGAAGGAATCTACTCTGCACTTGGTCCTGCGTCTCCGTGGTGGTATGCAAATCTTTGTCAAGACTCTGACTGGAAAGACGATTACTTTGGAAGTTGAATCCTCCGATACCATTGACAACGTCAAGTCCAAGATTCAGGATAAGGAAGGCATTCCTCCTGACCAGCAGCGTTTGATCTTTGCTGGTAAGCAGCTGGAAGATGGTCGCACTCTGAGCGACTACAACATTCAGAAGGAGAGCACTCTTCACTTGGTTCTTCGTCTGCGTGGTGGTAACTAGGGAGCGAACGCGCTCGTGTCTGTGTTTTTATGATACTTGAAATGAGGCGTTGGGACAGTACGATAAGCGGCGGGTATAGCCCGGACCACATTGTATTCTTTTAGCTATACTACTTGCGCAGACAGCGATGACAGCGCTGCGTCAATACAGAGTCACCTGAACTCGTATATAAAATTGTGCATTCTGTGATGTATCCGAGCGCAACATGTAAACGCCGTGTCTTGTGTATTTTCGAAAGACAAAGCCAGGTGGCGACCCAACCAGTGACATAACATGTTCTGTTATGGTGGGGGCGTAGATTTCTTTTTCTGCCACGAGGGGCAAGAGCTTCAGCTTAACTTGCCGAGAGCATCATCTTTATTCGTCCAGCTAATTTCTATGCGCTACCAACTGCGCAAAACGGGGTAAGCGATTACTAGAATGAGTCTAATGTACCCACGACGAGAGCATCTTTTTACAAGGCGTACTCTGCCACCGAAGTAAAAAGAAGCCGCCGAAAACGCCACGGCGATTGGGACTCTATAAATTATAAAGGTCACAGCGCCGCGAACCTCCCTGGAGAAAGGAGGAGCAAAGTAGCACATCAGACAGAACCCGGTCATGCCTTCGTACTTTTACCACTTGAAATTTGAGCTGTATCCGACGAGCGACCCGACTGCGATGCGCACCACTGCGGACGACGACGACCCCATTTGGCTGCCAACACCACAGACGAGCGTGTTTGACGACTTGCCGGCGCATCCTCGACAGATTGACGATATAGAAGCTTCAGAACACGGGAGAGAGCCGCAAACGTCGACGCTGGACTGGCGATTTAGCCGCGTGAGCATCGAGACGATTGATCCGGCCATGGAAGCCGAGACGAGCAGGAACGGTGGCACCGTTGCGGCGGCCCCGTCGCTTGGGCCCAGCTTTGCCGGCTCGGGCACGGCGACCAAGGCGGCCTGCGTGCGGCTCAACACGCACTGCACAAACGCGGGCTGGGGCGTGGTGCACTTTTATCGCGACGAGCAGGAGAGCCGTGGCTTGGTGGCGGAGCAGTTTGGTGTCGGAGGAGAGGAAGAAGAGGAAGAAGAGGAGGAGGACTGCTCGACGCTGTGCGTGCCCGCGGTGCCGGCGTACATGGCACCGGGCGACCTTTGGGGGTTTGTCGGCGAGCGATGGCGTGGGGACATTAGCCACTGCCGCATGGTCATGACGGACAAGATGAACAGGTATCTGGTGCTGCTCAAGTTTCGCCACGGCAAGGTGGCGAGGGAGTGGCAGAAGAAGTTTGACGGGACCGTGTTTAACACGATGGAGGTATGCATCTCGCCGACAGAGTCACTGCGGGAAAGGAGAATAATTTACTGACTTGTCTGCAGCCGCAGGTTTGCCACGTCGTGTTTGTCAAGAGTATTACTTTTGAGTCTTCGGCACAGAATCCAACCCTACCGTCGATACCATCATCGTCATCGGCACCAGTCTCGAATACGCCAAAGCCGTTTCCGCCGCCGACGCCGAACCTGGTGGAACTCCCGACGTGCCCGGTGTGCCTAGAGCGCATGGACGAGACGAGCGGCATCATGACGATTCCGTGCTCGCACGTGTTCCACTGCACGTGTCTGCAGAGCTGGAAAGGCGGCGGCTGCCCCGTGTGCCGCTTCACCAACGCGGCCCCCGGCAACGCGGCCCTCGCCGACGCGAACGCACTTAGCCGCCCCTTTGGCTCGCACGTCTCCAACCTGTGCAGTGTGTGCGACTGCGCCGACGACCTGTGGATTTGCCTCGTGTGCGGGTACGTCGGTTGCGGGCGGTACAAGGGCGCGCACGCCAAGGACCACTGGAAGGAGACGGCGCACAGCTTCGCGCTGGAGCTCGAGACGCAGTACGTCTGGGACTACGCGGGCGACGTGTGGGTGCACCGTCTGATCCGCGACAAGGGCGACGGCAAGGTCGTCGAGCTGCCAGGGCGTAGCAGCGACCGTGGCGCGGAGCCTCGCGCGGCGGCAGAGGACGAGGACGTAGTGCCGCGCGCCAAGCTTGACAACATGGGCTTCGAGTACACCCACCTCATCACCAGCCAGCTCGAGTCGCAGCGCGCCTACTACGAGGAGATCCTCAGCAAAGCCGTCGACAAGGCGGCCAAGGCGTCCGCAGCGGCCGAGTCGGCCGCCCAGCAAGCGGTTCGCGCGCGGGAGCAGCAGTCTGCACTCGAGGACCGGCTCCAGACGCTCAGCGCGCAGACTCTGCCGCAGCTTGAGCGGGACCTGGGGCGGGAGCGGGCAAGGGCGGAGAAGAGCGAGACGCTGGCGCGGAGTCTGGGCAAGGCGCTGCAGGAGGAGAAGCGCGTGAACGAGGGGCTGATGAAGCGCATCGAGCACCTGGGGACGGAGAGCGAGGAGACCAAGAGGCAGCTCAAGACGCTGACGGAGGAAATGGCGGAGCTCAAGGAGATGAATCGGGATCTGAGCATGTTTATCTCGGGTCAGGAAAAGCTGAAAGAGATGGAGATGCAGGGAAAGCTGGAAGAGGGCGAGCTGGAGGGGGGGAGCGCGAGTGTGCCGGAGAAGAAGAGTAGGAGGAGGGGGAGGAGGTAGACGGGGGAAAATTTGGATAGGCGGTAGATGGTCCGTTATGGAAGCGATACTGATATTGCAGAATTGTTTACAGTAGCATTATACACATGTGATGGCTTTTATGGCATGCTGGGAAAGGTGTTGGCTGCACCCGAGTAGACGGTCCGTGTCGTGATGTAACGTTTTCTTGTGCCATCTCCTCCTGCTTCCCGAGTGGCCCTTGTGGTCACGTTCTGATGTTTCTCACAAGCATGCCTCCTTTCAAAAATGTGCGCTTCTTGGACTACGTAACAAGCTGGCTTTGCTCTTGACCAACGCACTGGGCATGCCAGTACGGCTTTGCACAGTGCATGCGGCCACCTATTTCTCGCGTTTTCGACCTTTCCAAGTAAACACGAAAGGATGGAAACTATGAGCAGGCCTGGGTACACAGGAACAAGGCAAAGTCTCACTTGCTATTCAGCACGTGGTTCCATACTTTTTCTTAGTTTCCTTTCTCTCTGTCGTGTCCCCCGTTGGATTGGACGGCCGAGGGTAAAGCCCGTCGGGTGGTCCGAACCCACCGGGCGGACGGCGCGGGCCAGGCCGCTGTCACGAGCCAAATTCCTCCTGACAGCTCGGAGCTTGGATAAAATTTTCTTCTTCTTCTCGGCCGGGAAGTATTTTTTTTTTAGGGGCAGTGGAGATTAATCAGGTGCCGCGCGATTGCCTCTGCATTTTGTGGCTGTGACATAAGGCTGTGTGCCATACGTAAATTGACGACAACAGGCCATCGTTGTTGTGCTGTCCATTTGCCGTGTCGGCTCTTTTACCGCCCTCTTTCGTGTGGAAGAGTACAGCAGTCTTCATTCTTTTTTTTTTTTTTT
>JAEIJG010000885.1:0-17135 GCA_037289395.1 Beauveria scarabaeidicola
TATATATATACTAACCCTTAGAGAGATAATAACTTTTTATTATATTATAGACTATAGAAGCTCTTATATATAATACCTTATTACTATAGGTTTTCTAGTAGTTCTCCTTATTTATTATAATACTTTAGCTTTTAAATATTAGTTATTTTAGTTTACTTAAAAAGCCTTATAAGTAATAAATTAAAAATCTTATAAAGATTAACTAATATTATATATATTATTAAAAAAGATTTCTTTTTTATATTTTTTAATACTTTTAATAAGTTTATTATAAAAATAATATTTAAGGTAGTTTTTAAAATACTAAAATTACCTTTTTTAATCTTAAAAAGATTATTTTTATCTTAAAACTAAAGTTTATAATACTAAGTTCTTTAAACTTATATTTAAGTTTAATTAGTTCTTAAGTCTTTTAAATACTAAGTATTATAATTAAAGTAGTTTTATAATCTTTAGTTCTAAAAAAGTAAATTATTAATTATTTAAATAACTCTTTAATTAAAAGTCTTAATATACTTAAAAGTTTTAAAAAAGATATAATAACTATTATATATAAAGTTATATTCTTATATATTTAAATATATAAACTTAAGGTTATAAATAAAGTTATTAATAACTACTAGTAAATTAAGAAAACTAGACTATAAACTAGAAGATCTTTTTTTATATAAAATATAAGAGAATTAAAAGAGTAACTAGATATAAATAGTTAAGTAAAATATAAAATATAAGCTTATAATAGTTAAAAAGTAAAGGTTAAAATATATAATTAGTAATATAATATATATAGTTAAACTAGATATAATATATATATTTATATTATAGATATAGAAACTAGTAAGGAAGAGGATTTTAATTAGTTATAAATAATTTTTATTATTATTAGTGAATTATTAATAGTTAAAGGGTAAAGGGTTAGGGAAAGTAGGTAACTCGCTTATTTAAGTAACTTACTTATTAACCACGTTATTATATATTATATATATTTTAATAATAGAGTTAAACTTATTATTAGAATAGGGTGTATTTAGGGGGGGGTCTAGGTTAATTAATATAATATTATCAGTTACTATTATATAATTAAAGTTATCTATAGTTATATTACTATCCCTACATTCCCTCCAATGACTGGTGATGCCAAAACGCTCAAAGCCCTATTCAAGGGCTGCGATATTATTGGGAAACAATTTAAATCGGAGAGGCGATGAAGCAAGCTACAGAAAACCACACACCCAACCAGTGTCCGCACGAAGGGTATCAACAGAACCAGCGGTTTAGAAGTATTGGCTATATTAATTTGGCGCGTATATCTCCTTTTACTTTTCGCTGTTTGCATCTTATGAGCGATAATTGATTATGATTACTATTTCCAACGTCCCTTTCACTTCTCATACGCCGCATGGCTTCATGAAGTGCTTCCACGCACCTCACGTACAAGATGCTCCAATATTTCCTTGTATCGAACAAGATCCGGCGACTCCTCCGCCCAAAATTCGAATTGCGTCAAAACCTTTCCAATCTTGCCGCCAATCGGGTCGCGGTTTACAGGCCAGTACGGTTGTGAGGTCACGCCCCATACAGCGTCAGTACCACCGGGTATCCAGGCAGCCTGGCCGCTCTTGATGATGGCAAGTAGAACTAAAGATGCCGTCATGATGCTGCGCAGGTCGTACCAGAGGCCGTGATGGCGGTGACCTCTGGATCTCACGTCAATTGTTTTCAAGCAGCACTCGATGCCAGAAGCGACCAACGAGTGCAGGAGATCCACCTCGTCATTATCAAGTTCGGGTATGCCGTTGACAGAACCAAGGCTTCCCGCACTTGTGCCTGTGGTTGGTGGCGAGTTGAGCAGGCTGCTGATTCGGGGCTCTGTGCTTTTGTCCGACGATATGTGTCGCAGTAGGTTCGGTCTAGCGACATGTATGAAATAAAACAGGAATGGCTGGTACAGCCACGTCTGCATTTCTAACAATCTATTGTCGACCGCCCAGCTAAGCTCTCGTGTAACGTGATTCGAATTTCCTTCATGCGGTGCTCGAATGACAGAGGCAGTCTCGTAATGCTGCATGGCGGGAGGCAAGTGTGCAGACCAGGAGGACACTTGCGCTTCAAACTCTTTTGCCATTCTTAGCAGCGGCTTCAGGTTCATGATCCAAGCCGACCGCCCCTGACGAAAGAAGGTGTTGACGATACGATTTCCGATACGCCGAAGGGCAATCTCTGTGAGGTAGTAGTACCAGCTCTCCTCCTCATTACAGAGGCGTACGGCGTGCTGGCGAAGCTCTAATTCTTCCGTGCTTGTAAAGTTGTTTCCATCAGTGACTCCATCGTCGTCCGAGCTGTTCGCGGGTATTGGCGAGGGCGGCGATGGGAACAAGTCTGGATATTCGCCGAGACTAATCTCAGACTGCTGTAGCGGCAACTCGACACGAAACTCACACTCGGATTTGAATGCAGACCAGTACAGGCTCTGCTCCAGGCGCTTCAGTTTTCTGGCCGTAAAGTCCGATCGGCTAGAGGGAGCATTCAGGGCGTCTTCGAAGTCGCCCGCAATGCCATGCGTCATTCGGAGGTGGACTTGGAAAAATATTGATGCGTGTAAGAAGTAGTGCCAAGATGCAAGTGGCCGCAGTGTGTACATGAGGTAGACTGTCAAAAATTAGTTTCCTGCTTTTCTTGTCTTTGTCTCATCCTTGTTATGGCGGTCTCCCAGGAGGCTACTCGCTTACCTCCTGCAAAGAAGTGGCACTGAGCGCCTATAAGAGAATATTTGAGCGATCCAAGTCTTCGGCATGCGAGTGCGAAGCAAGAGTCGGCCTGCTGTAGCTCCTTTGCATACATCCTTGAGGAAGATGCCCTGGGCTCTCTCGTGGAATTATCCTTGCCGAGATAAGTGTCTGTTGCCTGTGGTATTGGTCTATTGAATGGCTTCACGATAGATCCTAGCGCACAAGCCAGAAGAACCAAGCATGATCGGCCATCCCATCCAATGCCTTGATCTGCGCATCGCCTGCCATGCTTGACGAGAGATTCAACATCAAGAATCGGATTTTTTGTGTGTACATTTTGAAGAAACTTGTCGATGAGAATGGGGATGTTTTCTTCGTCTAGGGGCATCATGCGCGATGGAGTGGCAACCAGATCTTCGGCCATGTCCGCCAATTTAGGTTTGAAGAGGCTGCTTATCAGCGCATTCGAGGGAAACCTATCCTCAAATATCTCCCAGCATAGAACAGTGTCTGCGCTAGCAGGATGCTGTGGAATTTGCAAGAAGTCTCGTGACGGCTCAACAGGTTGAGATGCCTGGGGTGCAATATCGATGATAGATGGTGTATGTCCTGTTGCTGTTCGCTCAGACACCTTGAACGAAGCATCTTCGGCTTGATCTTGGTCTTTCGGTGTCAATACACTGCAATGACACTTCAGGTGCAGCTTTACATACCATGAGTCTGTAGAAGGTTCCTCAGACTGGCAAGCTCAGAACTTAGATCTTCGAATTTCTGCAGCAAAGTGGTTGTTACAGTTTCGAGACTGAGGAGTCGGTTAGCACAGTCGCATACACTGGCCAGGTCTTTACTCGCGTTAATTTCTCGACGGTGTCTTCCAAGTACTTGCAGTCTTGACCGCCAGCGTCACATATAGTACAAGCGGGCCGCTTCTTATCGCATTTGATCTTGCGGAGTCGGCATGGTTGACACGCAGCTTGGCGTCTCTGTGGAGTCTGTGCAGAGGTTGTAAATTAGAATCGCTTCAATACACCCGTATCAAGTCCAGGATCCAATCGCTGGGGTGCAATCGTTTGGCAGACATGGCATGCAAATGGCATAACTAACTGTACTGGAGCCAACGTTTTGCCGCTGTCGCTTGGAAGGAGGTCCTGTCACTTCAGGAGCTGGCTGGCTGGGCTCCGTGACCGGGACAGTAGTACTGGCAGAAGACCCAGGAGGCATAACGCCTCGAGCCGGGGTGGCAAAGATCAGCCGCCTCTTGTGCAAATACGTTTAGAATACGGCCAAAGAGGCTGGCCCGAACAGACGATGATTTAGATGTTGTCGGAGAGAAGGATGGTGAGTGGTGCGGTAGTACGGCGAGCGTGACCGAATACCCCGAGCTGGGCGATCGTTCGCTTTTGTGCTGGGCGGAGGCGGGGGGGTGGCGCTTTGTTTCGGGTGGGGGCAAAGGAGAGTGCTCTTTTCACTTGATCAGGCTTGGCCAATGTCGCGGCAAGTTTACTAGAAAATTGGAAAATTGGAAAAGGAGTCGCGTGGCATGCAGTGCCCGCAGTTGTTTATGTAATTCGGCCCTGGCGCTGACGGCTGGCATGTAATATGCCAGGCTGCCAGCTGCCAGCAAACAGACCCCAGCGCCCCTGATACCCTGCTTTTTTCCCTCTTCCATCTCCAAGGTCTGGTCACTTTTTATCAACATCCGACAGATTGGCCTCTTTTATTACGATGCGGTCGAGAGAATCATGTTTCGTTCCACCAGGCGGCTGTATCGCCGTCGTACGAATGGTTTCCCCAGACTCTCCCGAGCTCTCCCTAGACGCAGTGCAACGGTAACAGCCGACGACTTAGCTTCAATATCTCCCAACAAAGTTCCTGTCAAGCCACGCAAGTCAAGACGAAAACTCAACTCAATTGCCGAAGTGGTTCGTCGCATCCCCCTTCATCGACGATTCTGATTCGCGCGGCTAAGCAGTGAGAGCACGACTCGCTGGCGGGGACCTAGACCCCAACTCCCCGACAACGAACTCTTTCGGTCAGGCGCTAGTTTACTCCGTTGAGGGGCCCCAGAAAATCTACCAAAGGCTATGCGACCCTCGGGGAAGAAAAGCTGGGGAATTGCCTTATGATGGCTCTTGAGACTGGGGCGATGCTTCAATTTGCGTTGGTTTCTAGTAACCAGCTGACCGATCATCTCGGCGCAGGGTAGTTGCAGTCTTTCTATTTAAACGGCGTCGTCGTCCGTCCCCCGCTTGTCTCTCTCCACGTCGCAACCGTTCGCCCTGCGCTAGCTTCAATACTGTTTTTTTTGGCTGGCATCTGCCCTGGTTTCCCCCACATGGTTTTTGCCCTGACTCAAAAGCCTGGACGCCCTCTTTCTTCTTCATTTGATCAATTGTTAGACTATTACCATGGCCAACTTCAAGGCTTTTACCGACAAGCACAATGTCGCACACAAGCTTTACAAGGGCTCTTTGCTCAATACTGTTTGTCTTGTCGCCGGTCTGTCCATCTTCTTCTTTGGCTACGACCAAGGTCTGATGGGCGGTGTGAATACCACGCGGAATTATGCCGAGTCCATGGGCTTTGGGCACTGGGATGAGGAACAGGGTATCGTCGTGGTGGACAAGCCGCTACTCCAAGGCGGCATTGTAAGTGCATGTTCCCCCATCATAGGGCTTTGGCTGACAAGTTTAGGTTGCGGTCTACTACCTTCCTGGCACTCTTGCAGGCTGCCTGCTAGGTGGCTGGATGGGTGATCGCTATGGACGTATTGTCACCATTGGTCTCGCTTGCATCTGGTGCATTTTTGCCGCTGCCCTTCAGTCTGCCGCTCAGAATGCGAATTGGATGTTTTGCGCCCGCGTGCTGAACGGCATCGGCACTGGCATTCTCAACGCCATCACACCCGTATGGGCCACTGAGACTGCCGCACACACCTCACGTGGACAATTTGTTGCTTTTGAGTTTACTCTCAACATCTTTGGTGTTGTTGTTGCCTATTGGCTCGAATTGTAAGTACTAGATGCAAAAGTATGTCGCATAGAACTAACATGCCTGCAGTGGTACATCTAAATACCATGACCCAGAATCGTCCTTTATCTGGCGCTTTCCCGTCGCCTTCCAGATCTTCCCGCTTGCTCTTCTTCTGTCTGTCATTTGGTTTATGCCCGAGTCGCCACGCTGGCTTGTCAAGGTCGGTCGTGAGGAAGAAGCCCGCTTCATTCTCGGCCGCCTGCGAGGCAACGAGGGCGAAGAAGGCGAGGCGGCTGAAGCGGAGCTCCAAGACATAATCAACATCAAGAATCTTGAAAACGATACATCCGAGCAGCAGAGCTACTTCCACATGTTCTTTGGTATTGGCTCAGGAAAGCTGCATACGGGCCGCCGCGTGCAGCTTGTAATTTGGCTCCAGATTCTCCAGGAGTGGATTGGTATCGCAGGCATAACCATCTATGGCCCCCAAATCTTCACCATTGCCGGAATTGGGGCCTCTGACCGTCTTTGGGTCAGCGGAATCAACAATATTACATACATGGTTAGTTGGCACGGCGAATGGATTACAGAAAACAATTGCTAACGCTTCCCAGTTTGCCACCCTCATTTGCGTATTCACGTTGGACCGCATCGGTCGTCGCTGGACTCTGTACTGGGGCGCTGTTGGTCAAGGCATCTGCATGTTTGCGGCTGGGGGTCTTGCCCGGGCCACTATCAACGCCTCCGACTCGAACCGCGCTCAGATTGGTGGCGCCGCAACCTTTTTCGTCTTCCTCTATACCGCGATTTTTGGTGCCACTTGGCTGACTGTGCCCTGGTTGTATCCTGCCGAGATCTTTCCACTCCAAGTGCGCGCCAAGGGCAATGCCTGGGGTGTCGTTGGCTGGTCTATTGGCAACGGCTGGTGTGTGAGTATCTTCTCATAGTCAAGCCAGTAACTTATCACGCGAGTAAACTGACATTTGTGCCCTAGGTTCTTCTTTTGCCCACCATCTTTGACAAGCTCAACGAAAAAACGCTGTACATTTTTGGCGCCGTCAACGTCCTCTGCATTGTGGTCGTCTGGGCGCTGTATCCTGAGTCAAACCAGCGCACTCTCGAGGAGATGGATCTTGTTTTTGCCAGCGATAGCATCTGGACGTGGGATGCTGAGCGCAACTTTGCGAAGATTAAAGCCGAAAACCCAGACCTCATCAAGAGCCACAAAAACACCCACGTGGATGACCCCGAGCGCGGCATCTTTGGATCGCGACGCGCGAGCAGGGTGTCGGCGGTGCAGCCCGCGGTGGAGAAGGAGACTGCATTTGAGAATGTGGAAAACTCGGCACCTGCTCACCACTGATATCTCAATTTGGGTTCTCTGTGCATCAGATCCTAATTCGCTGAGTCGCTAATTGTATCATAACACTCTGTGCTTACGGCGGGCGTTGGTCATGCCATCACGCCAATTAGGCGGCTAATCGAAGCGCCCGTGTACTAATAGACGAATATTATGCAGCCCATCATAAGAAACTCGCATTGCTGCCCTTTCTGAGGCAAAGGACGCATCTCCACCAATTCATGGCCAGAAGCGTAGGCTTCCTCGACGGATAAAAGGCTGCCGTGCCAAGCTGTGCTCGCGATGCTCGCCATGTACTTTCCAAACGTCGACAAGGTAGCCCCAGCCATTCGGTTGCAAAGGCGAGGGGCAAAAGTCCCTCTCGGGACGCGTACATATGAAGGGTCGAGAGTGTAGACTTGAAAGGAGCTGCAAAGCAATGTCAGCGAGTGGCTCTATCCAGCTTGGATCAGCACTGCACTCGCAAAGAGTCCAGAGCGTCCGCATCTTCGAGGACACGGAGAAGGCAACCCATCCCCTGCCCCTGGGCATTGCGTGAATGGCATACACGTGCCACACACCCACTCGTCATAGTGGGTGTGTGTCGCGCTTATCTTCTGCCATTGGATTCTCTGTACTGCTCACAACTACTCTCACAATGAGAAGTACTAAAGTATAGCACAGGAAGCCGTTGAGTTGCCTCTCATAGGCAGGCCCCAATACTGGAATGCCAGTCTCTAGAGGCATGAGCCACAGGCAAATGCCAATATCTATCCGCTGATATCTGTCCGCTAATATATCCAGCAAGCCTGCGACACAAGCACTGGCCGAGGTGCAGTTATATATTTGACAATTTTTGCACAACCTCGATTAGTATCTGCGACGGCCTCAACTGGCACGCCCCAAATAATCTCTTCTGGCAGTGCCAATGCGGCAAGATGACCGGGAACAAAGTCAAGGACTCCGACGTTGCTCAGGTTCTAGCTCTGCGGCGGGCGGCTTTCACTAGAGCGCCGAATACGAGCAGTACCGTCGGGCTCAAACATACGGGCGCCGTCATCTTTGGCTATAGCTCAAGTTTCGGGCTGCGCTGGCCATATTAGGGCGACCCCGAGGAAGGCGACACGCCCACCGACACTCTCGAAGATACGAGCGATTTTGTCGACAGCGCCATCGGTACGAGTCCGGTACTGACGACGACTGACGGCAGGAGCGATGCGCAAGCAAGCACGCGTTCTGACCGAGCGACAACTGTACCGCCAGCCCAAGTAGGGACCTCTGATGCCGCCGCACTGGGACTCTCGGTAGCTCGAGAGTCCGCGAGGCAGACAGACATGTCGCTTCAGTTACATGAACACGCTCCGGGCAAAACGTCTGGGCACGCAACCGATAACCGGCTTGACGATCTGCTATCGAGATGCCGAGAAGGGCGTGCTTGTCGTGTCCCGTGCATTTGCCCCGGTCATCCCAGAATGTCTCGGGATGCACGGTAGGCAAGGACCGCTATTACCTCTCCATAGCAAAAACATATAACATGCTGCAGACACGGGTCTCTGAAGGGGCCAGAAGGGAATCGAACTTGCAGACAGGAGAGGAATTCTGTAGACTAAATGGCAAGAAGTTTGACATGGGTAAAGGTTAGTCTGCACGTCAAAGGCGTAGCTCTCAAGTCGAGTAGAAACATTGTACCATCTCGCACCCAGGATTCGCCTTTAAGAAACACAGTTCAAGGTGCTCAAGATATGGCCGAGTGTTGGGATCCATGTCTGTGACGAAGGCGTGGGCTCTCATATTTTGATTAATTTTGAGCTGTCAGATCTTCATCGCGGTATGGAATCGATTCTCGTTTAACTCTCAATACTTGAATGTCTTGAATTAGTATAGACTGTCACGTCACCTAAAGCAATACCGTCTCGTTTCCAACGATTCGCAAATCGTCACGACAAAAATCGTCACGGCAATGATGCACACAGAATGCGACGGGTGCTGAGCTCACTGTGCAGACGGCGCAAAACCAACACAGCAACCTCACCAAGCTGAAAAAAAAAAAAAAAAAAGCAACCATCTACTTCTTCACCGTCGCCAGCTTTCCCCTCACCGGCACATTCTCCTCCCTGCCCACCTCGGGCAGCCCCTCCAGCTCGACCCCCTTCTGGAACACCAAGCAATGCGTGCTCCCTCCAAAATGAAACATGCCCAGCTCCTGGCCCTTTTCCAGATGCTGGCCCTCCTGGACCGTCACATCACACGTGCTCACCTCGTCCATGCCAATACCCACAAACGCCACGAGCCCGACATGCTCATCATCCGCCTCGAGCACAATCACCGCCCGCGCCGCCAGGCACGCCAGATACCCCTGCGCGACGCTGATGCCGCCCGTGTCAATCTCGGTCGTCTCCGCGTCGCCGGGCCCCTCAAACAGCGGCTCGGAAAAGTACGTGCCGTCGAGGACAAACGCGCGCTTGACGGTGCCGGACACGGGGCTGTGCCAGCGGTGGTACGACAGCGCCGAGAGAAAGGCCTGGTAGACGGTGCCGCCGACAAACGAGGCCGCGAGCGCCGAGTCGTGCCCGAGCATGTCGAGGAGCGAGTAGCGCTGGCCCTTGGCGAAGAAGCGGTCGCGCAGCTGGGCGTCGTGCTGGATGTTGAAGACCTTGGACTCGCAGGCGTTGGCAATGACGGACGAGTCGTCGGGGCTGGCGACGGGGCGGGCGGCGTCGTGGACTTGTCGAGTAAAAAAGTCTGCAAAAAAGGTAAAAAGTTGTGGTTTAGTATTTCTTTTTCCTCCGTTTTTCCTTTTCCTCCCCATGCTTTTTTTTTTTTTGTCTTTTGTTTGGTTGTCGCATCTTTTACTTTGCAGGGAGAGAGAGGAGGGAGGGAGTGAGTGAGCCACCGAAAACGTACCATCCCAGGACTTGTATCCCATGTGCTTTGCGGTAGGATCGCACGCAAACATTTCTTCAAAGCTGTGGTTGGACTTGTACGGCGCATTGGCGACTTGCAAAAGGTCGTGATGGCCCGTCTCGCCAAACCAGCCCGTTGCGTGGTCTCCCAGAACCGACGCCGACGCGGGTGTCTTTATAACAAGTCAGCAGGCGTTCCATTATATCCTGCATCTTTCACGAAGCCAACTCACCTGCAGGTATTTACCCCATTCATTAAGGACTTTTTTCAAGGCCTTGTTTACATCCGGGTCCAGAAACGCCGCATGTCCACTATTCAGAGGTCAGTCTCTGCCTACATTTCCATGTCACATCTTTCTGTGCTTCTGTCGTCCTCTCTCTTTCTCTCTCTTCCTCTCTCTTCCTCTCTATACACATATCATCACTCACCTCGGCGTCCCCATCGGATAGTCAAACACCGCACACATCGGCACCCCCACCACGCCCATCGCCGCCGCCGTCCTTGTCCACTCCGGCGCCCTCGTCACAATGTGATTCAGCACCTGTAGCATGTGCTCATAGTCCCGCACCTGCTTCTGGCCCGCCGGGTCCCGCAGGTACGGCGCCTTGCGCGGCACCTCGTCAAACATTTGCGTAAAGTACATGTACACCCGCGCGTTGCCCTCAATCAGCTCGCGAAACTCTTGCAGCGCGGGCGTGAGTCCGCCGGTGGCCGTGCGGCCCGCGTCGACAGAGTCGACCACCTCGGCCAGGTATTGTCGATGGATGCGGTGGTCGGCCGGCAGCCACGCGCCGGGTCTTGTTGCATTGTAGGTTTAGTATACGGTGTTGTCAGGGGGGGGGGTCAAAGAGATGGATAAAAGGGGGTGTTTGCAGCTCACTTGTGTCTTCGGTGCTCCAAGGGAATATCATGATGATCGCCGTGCTGATGAACCATGATCGCTGGATGCTGAAGGAAATGGCTGTTCAAGACGGAAAGAAACAATGCTTAAATTACTTGAAAAGTCGAAAGGGGTTTGACAAGGGACCACTAGATAGAACTTTAGTTCTATCTATATAAATTCTCAATTCGAAGCTTCGCTGCCGTGTTATCCGGCGCGCGATGCTGAGCCTTGCTCGTGGTGATGTGCAAATGACGTACATGACCAAACTCACCCGGTTAAACCACGCACCCGGATATACGGGCGGCATCATCATTGCCGAATTCGCCCTTGCACATGTAATATAAGCAATCGTTCAGAGTATTTCATATTCTACCTTCTGGCCGCAGATAAGATTTCTTCGCGCAGCTTCTCCTTAAAGAGGCTGCCTTCCTAGTTGGCGAGGCTACGGTTGCAACTTGATTAGTTAGCTTCCATTCCACGTCTGTGGGATACCCCATAGATCTATGAGATGAGACAATGAAGCGCGCAAAGCGTGGGGGGCATTGTGCGCTCCCCAGATGTTTTAGAGGTATTGGGACGCTATGTCTAGCTGCCCGAGACAGTGTTTCGTGGCATGTTGGGATGGAAAGTCCCAGTCTAAGCTGACATTCTTTCAACAATTTCGTCAGTCATGAGCCAGCATTGAGGCTCAACTCCTGGTAGAAGCCTCACTGAGTTGAATGGATGCGCCATTGCGATATCCTCTCGTGTTGGGCTCTGTTCAATAGATACCCAAGAATGAAGATTCCATGCGGGAGTCATGCGTGGTTCTGCTCCGCATTCTGTCCAGCCGCGCAATATTCTGTCCACTAAAACTTCCCATGGTCCTTGCCTCTCTATCCATATATCTCATGGAATTGGTCAGCAGTTTCAGAATCTCAGACTAATGGGAAAGTCTAGGCCAGGAGCTGGCTCTTGTGCCACCGCTGGCCAGCGCTAGTTAGCAAATGCTCTGCAGCCGAGGCCCGCCGCTGCAACCATGTTTCCTCGGGGGTCCTGTATCCGACCAATTGCCGGATATACAGTGCTGTATTGTCGTGGCATATCGGCGACTAGCAGGGGCAGTCCCAAATGGCCTCCTCTCACTCGTCCAACCTACAGCAAAAGGCCAGCTAGTCGTCATGGCATCCGTTGCTGGCGCGGCCGGGGCAGTTTAACTAGCAGAGATGCCAAGGAATGTCAAGGAGGTTCCATGACTCGAAATGGAAATGCAACAGTTACCAAAAGAAGAGTCAGTGCGTGAGTGTGCCAAAGGCAACGACAAAGGGACACATTGCGTCCTGGCCGCGTGCGACGTCGCCCAGTGCCAATGCTGGCAGAAACATGGCTTCCCTGTCGTATCTGCTGGTAGCCGCAGCTTGAAACGCTGAACATGATTTCTTCCTATTCAGTATTGCATGCGAGTCTCGTAATGGGAGCTCGTGGACACAAGGGGTGCCCGAGAGCAGGTGTTGTGGAATATCCTTGTCAGTGCAACCAGTCACCTGTGCCTGCGACTCTCGCAGAACAATCGTCTTTTGTAGATTTAGGCTTCGACTCGTACCACAGCAGTCACGACCTGACGTGGCCTCAAGCGTGTGTAACAGGGGGAGCCTCGTGTTTTGGAGTGGTGATACGTCAACGTTTGCTGCAACCCGCAGCACACTTGCTAGCCCAACGCCAGCTCAGAACCAATACAGTGGCATTCTCCCAAAAGACAACGACGAGTCCCCAAGTTAAAATATGGAATTATCTGGGCCACTACAATCGCCAAACCCGTCAACATTCTAGCGACGAGGAGAGAATTATTCACCTACATTGAGCATGGCCGTGCCAAGACATTTGTGTGCGAGAGAGCCCGGTGCCCAAGAAATCATATGCTCTTTGTACATGGTGGGCTGAGAAGAATGCCGATCGGAAAATTTAAAGCGGTCTTGTCCAGAGTAAGTTATGCAGGTATGCATGAATTTTGCGGCGTCGGGCAGTTGGCGAAGAGCGAGGGAAGCAACAGCAGAACCACAAGAGTGCAGATTATTAGTCGGGCATCTGTCCGCCGGAGCTTTGACAGGCAAGGTGTAAAAGGCGGAGGCGTGGTAGCGAGGTAACCATTGGAAGACGATGCAGTGCGCAAGCCGTGCGGTTGCAGCAAGGCCCCCGATTGAGGAGTATGACTGGCATAACAGCGTGCATAATGGAGGAGGCTGGTGGACGCTGGATCGGCACGAAGCATACCACTGCGCAAGTGGTCCCGAGAGAAACGAGTGGCAACGAATGAGGCGGCTTGCCTGGAAGCAGAGGGAAGCTAATGCTGCAGACCACGAGTTTAGTTTCCCCTGCAGGACATAAGCGGCAGCATCAACAAGGCGAAAGAACAGATGCAGTGACCCCACACAGTGCGTTGGATGGCTTTTGAAGAGCAGAAAGAATGGCGGTAGTGATTGCAGAGGTTAGAGACGGGGCTCGTTGTGAGGTCGGACAAGGAAAGACGGCCGGGAAGCAGGCTGCTGGTTGCCGAAAGGAAGCAGGATGCTTGTCTTGCCAGAGCGGTTGAGCGGGCCAGACTTGGATTGGTCATTTCGGGATGAAAAGCAGTGTGGCGGATAACGGGGAAGTGGGATTGCGATGCCGTTGAGCGAGCAGCAAGCGATGTGAAGCTTGTTGCGAGAAATTGACCAATATCAAGTCGAGAAACGAAACGCTAGGATGTGAGTCTTGCGAGACATGCGGCAAGTTTGGACGCCAGAGGAGAGTCGTGCTGCCCACGAATTAGTCACGGAACGAAAAGATGAAGCCGAATCTGCAGATATGATACGATTCTGACCGTGAGCTGAGTATTGGAGGCAGAATGGATCGGGCATCTAGACACTTGTTGCTTTGGTCGGCGACGGTGTGAAGGCCGCTCCGCCGGGAGAGGGATGCAGAGGCGGGTTGGAGAGGGGTGTAACGAGCCAACGAGCGATGGTCGTCTCGGCGGTTGATGAGGCGAACTGGCTGGTGGTGGTGCAGATTGGTGTCCACGTTGTCTCTGTCGCGCGGGAAGGGGGGATGTCTTGGTCCGGGCCAAAAAGGGAAATGGTAGTGACAAAAATAGATGGCAGCGACAAGGGGACGTTGGAGAGTAAGACACGGAGAAGGACAGGGTAGTGAAGAAGCGGGAGGGAAAATAGGGAACAAAGAGGTAATTGTATGATGTAAAAAGCAAAAGCTAATGGATGGTGATGGTGATGGATGGTGATGGATGAATGAATGGGTGTATGGATACATAGGTACCTACCTATTGTATGGATGTCCATCCGATGGGGTGGCAAGCAAACGCAGGCAGTGAAGCTGGCAGCTGGCAGCTGGCAACACGCCGGATATCGCCAATTGACACTCGGCCGGTGATGATGATGGACAAATCAAAGGTGTAGAATTCAATACCTTTTCCATGTACACATTCAATACTTTGGTGTGCAAGTCCCATTGCGGATCTGATCTGTGTATAAAAAAAGGAAATCTAGCGCAATGATGTACTTGAATTGCAATCGCAGCTGGCAGTAGTAGCAGGGCTACGAAGTAGAAAATGCACCAGTGCATCGGGACAGCTGAACCCGGTGGCCATTCGATATGTAGTAGGCGTGTCGCTTCTCAGACAATGCACCATGTCTGCAAATGAAATGGGTCTGGACAGTAGGCGACGGGCGTTTCCATGCCACACGATGCCGGGTTGGTGGTTTGGTTGGGATGGTGTCTGGTTGGCCATGCACCTGCTTGCAGATGCAGGGCTCAGCCTCCATTCAAGATTGAAACGAAGAGCGCGAAACATGCAGGCAGCCTCGCGTTTTCAAGGTTATAGAAGGCTTAGGGTTAATTCAGTCTTTTGTTTTATTTTGCCGTCCATGTGCATGCGGTTATATTCCACCAGCAACTCACTTAGTATAATATGCGGCGGCCCGACCGGGACGGGGAACATTAGGCTGGCGTTGGTAGCACAAGGGGCCGCACAAGAAAACGACCAGGACAAGGACCGGCTAATAAGTATTTCAGGGGCAACAGAGGTGGAAAGCAAGGGACAAGATATAGGCCGGGTTGTTATAGCACAGATTATCAGTAGTTGTTGGTGGCTATTCATATGAATCAAGTCGGGGTAAATGTCCAGAAGGGGAGTCGAGCTGGCCCATCTATATGTCGAGAGTCATATGTAATATGGTGGATGGTGCATTTGTGGTGCATTTGGTGGCTGGTGATTATCGACGTCGGTTCGTTGCCGTTTCTGGCTTGGCTTATCGGATGTATCAGTATGTATGCCTTGTATTTCACAAGGGGCTATTTTGCGAGTTTGGCACGTATATACGGGTTGCTTTGCAGCGGCTGCTGCCTTGTCCAGTCTGTCGTGTCGGTGTCGGGTCAGCCTCAGATAGGAGCGCAGCCCAACTGGGCCAGATTCGAGACATTCCCCTTGAGTGATTCGCGTGCGGCCAGGGTGTCCAGGCACCGAGACAAAGACACCCAGAGGGCCAGAGCACAACGGCATGGGCAGGGGGGATGGCTGGACAAGGGCAGGACCGCAAGCGCATGTGGTGGCGCGCCGTTAGGGCAGCCTAATCTGGTAATTCTGGTGCAGGCGGGACAGAGCCGGAGAGAGCTTAGTCGTGGCCATTGGAAGTCCAGGTGGCGTCCAGGGTGGGCGAATCCATGTCGGGTAGTTACGACAGTAACTAGGGTGGGCGATGGCGCGGGTGAAAGTTGTGGTAGTGGCGGTATGCGTGGCAAGTTGGTGGTGGTGGTTGATGGAGGTGGTGGTGATGGAGGTGGTGGTGATGGAGGTGGTGGTAGTGGTGGTGGTGATGGGCGGCATTCGCAGGCTGCCGAGGTGGCCAGACAAGGTGAGGTTAGCCTGCACCATGGGATATTCCATGGGCATACGAGTAAGACGCCACATCAGATTGGCGTCGGGTGAAGAGGTGAAGACGAGCAAGACTTGGTATTGATAAGTAATAATAAAGGCAGACGGAGACAGTCTGTGGGCGCAGGATAACGGTGGGCTGGTGGATGGCGGCCACATGCGTACCCGCTCCTTGTCATGGTGACTTGTGCCTGTGCAAATGTGCAAACGTGCAATTCCATCCGTACAGCCGTGGTCAAAAGTTCAAGCAGGGACTGTCATGGTGGATTGGCGTGTTGCAACTTTTTGAGAGCAGGCTACCTAGTCGGACAAGGCAAGGCAAGCAAGGCAAGGCAAGCAAGGCAAGGCAAGGCGAGGCGTGCTGTTGTGTTTTGCTGTGTTTTGTTGTGTGTGGTGGTGCCTTGACGGGCTCGTGGGCTCGTATTTGGGGCATAGCGGCAGCCCTCCACTTAGGGGTGCATGTTCCACCAGAATGCATCATGATGATAGTAAGTTGTTGTTGTTGTTGTTTTGTTGATGTTTTTGCTGCATGCATTGACGTGTTTGTTTGGTGATGATGGTGAGGGAGGAAAAGAGTAAAGGCAAAGCCACATATCTGCGCCACAGCGCCGCCATTCCCCTAATGTTAAGGCAGAGCCATAACTACCTAGAAGCAGAGGCTTATTTTTGGCGAGACAGGTCTTGTACTAAGAATAACCAACGTTGGTGCCCCTGCCGTTGCTGCTACTGGTTGCTGCTACTGCTTACTGTCATGACAGCCAAACGCTGGTCAACTTTAACAATACCTACGCTTTGCCTACTCCATACCAACTATCCGTAGTTCTGCCTACCTACGGAGTACTTACCAGTAGTATGCATCTAGGCACTCCGTAGAGGTAGCTTCTGCCTGTTCGCTTCGGCCCCTCCTCCGACCTCGTCACTCTCCCCCTCTTTTGCGCTTTTGCGCTCTTGTGCTTTGCTCTTTTCCTCTCTTGGCTCTCCTCCTTTCCCTTTCTTTTCCTCTCCTCTTTGAATCATCACCACATTTCCTCGTCCTACCTTTCCATCCTTTGCCATACTTTCTTCTGTCGACTCTCCTCCCCCCCCTTCATCACACCCCTCCCCCTTCCTCCCCCTCCCCTCCCCTCCCCTCCCCTTTTCCCTTCACCCCTTCACACCCAATTGCACGTTTTTCCACACCCTTGCCCATTGATTACCAGTAATTTACGGATACTTATTTTTTCCTCTCTGGCGGGCCGTTGTCCTCACCTCAAGGTCCCCCGTCTTCACACCATCTCACCTTGCTACACCTGCGTCTGCTCCCCGTTGTCTCTTCTCTTTTTTTTTTTTTTTTTTTTTTTTTTTTCTTCCACCGTGGCTGTGTTTGTGCAGAGAGTTTGGGCGGCGGAGAGAAAACAAGCAAAT
>JAEIJG010000886.1:0-17120 GCA_037289395.1 Beauveria scarabaeidicola
AATAACTTAATAAGTTTATTATTATTTACCTTAATAATATCCTTATCTATTCTAATACCCTTAAGGAATATAAGAAAAATATATATAAGGTACTATAGACACTATAGGATAATAAACTCTTAGTTAAAGGAACTAAAAGTTAGTTCTACTAATATAAAGTTAAATTCCTAAGATATAAAATTATACTAGGATAAATTAGGATAAGTCTATTAAAAATTAAAGATATTTAGAATTAGCCTACGCTAATTAATATTAAAGAGGTTAGAGGATTCTTTAGATTTATAAACTTCTATTAATACTTTATCTGCGGATTTAGAGAAATTATAATACCCCTTACTAACCTTATAAAGAAAGATAATAAATTCTAATAGATAGAAAAAGAAGCTAATACCTTCTAAGCCCTAAAAGAAAGAATCCTAGATAAACTAGTTCTACTTATAGCTAACCCTAATAAACCATTTAAAGTTAAGATAGACGCCTTAGACTACGCCCTTAGAGGATAGCTTAGATAATAAGATAATAAAGGATAGCTACACCTAGTCGCTTTCTTCTTAAAGAAACTCTATAGACTAGAATTAAACTATAGTATATATAATAAAGAACTTATAGCTATTATTAAAGCTTTTAAGGAATAGAAGCACTACTTAAAAGGAGTAAATTATAAGGTTAAGGTCTATACTAACTATAAGAACCTAACCTCCTTTATAACTATAAAGGATCTAAATAAGTAATAGATTAGATAGTATAAAACCCTTATAGATTATAACTTTAAGACTATATACTATAAAGGATTTAAAAATAAAAAAGTAGATGTATTTAGCTAAAGAGAGGACTTAAAGTTAGAAGAATAAGTGGATAACACACCCTTACTATATATAACTAAGGATAAGAACCTTATATTAGGCACCTAAGAAATTAACACGATATAGTAAGTAAAGCTAGATAACACGTAGATATAATAAATTATATTATATATAAAAAAAGATAGCTATTTAGATAATTAGGAAATAAAGCTATACCTATATAAGGAAGGAGAGACCTTCTTATATAATAAGTAATAATATATACCTAGTATACTCTAAGAGTAGCTTATTAGAGAAATATATAAATACCTATTATATAGATATTAGGGTATAAGGAAGATAATTAGCTAATTAAGAAGATTATATAACTTCTTAGAAAGTAGAAAAAGAGTATAATAAATTATAGATAAATATAATATATATAGAAAAGCGAAAGCATTATAACACATACCTTATAGAGAACTATAACTAATACTACTACTAGAAAGAGTATAGTAGATAGTTATAATAGACTTTATTATTAAGCTACTAAAGTTAGAAGAACCTATAATAGGAGTAGTTTATAATAGTATCCTAGTTATTATAGATAAACTTATAAAATACGCTTATTATATCCCTTATATAGAATCAAGTAATACTAAGGACCTAGTATATATATTCTTTAAAACTATTATTATATAATATAGATTACTAATAAAGCTTATATTAGATTATAATAAGTTATTTATATCTAACTTCTAGAAATGCCTTATAGAGACTATATAGATTAAGTAAAGCTTATCTATAGTATTCTATCTATAATTAAATAGTTAAATAGAGATTCTAAACTAAATACTTAAGTAATACTTATAAAGCTATATTAATTACTAATAAGATAATTAGGTAGTATAGCTACCACTTATATAATAGGCTTATAATAGCTCTAAGGTTAATAATATAAAGATATCACTATTTAAGGCGAACTATAGGTTTAACCCTATTATTAAAACACATATAATATATAATATAAATACGCTAGTAGTGATTATATATACGGAAATAATCACTAAAATATAAAAACACTTATAGTAAGAATAGATATTTTTATAAAACTAGATAAAATATTATATAGATAAAAAAAGATTACTAGCGCTAATCCTAAAGGAGAGATATAAAGTTTACCTTATCTATAAAAATATTAAGATAAAATAACCTAGTAATAAACTTAACTAGAAGAAAATTAGACTATTCCTTATTAAACGAAAATTATTAAACACTAACTATAAACTATTACTACTAGATAGAATAAGAATCTATCTAATATTTTATATATCACTACTTAAGAAAGCACTAGATAATTCTACACTTATTATAAGAATTATAATTAATAATACTAATAAATATGAAGTTAAGAAAATACTTAAAATAAAAGGGAATATTAAAAATTATTACTACCTTATTAAATAAAAAGGATATCTAAACTCTAAAAACACTTAGGAACCTATAGAGAACCTTATAAACTATTTAGACCTACTTTAGCAGTTTAATAATTAGTATTCCACCTATCTAGTTCCTTCTTAGGTATATATAATAGATCTAAGAAAATAACACTCTAATCTAGTATATCTATATAGCCTAGAGACTATACTTATATAATAGCCTTAGACTTAGCCTATTTAAACTTATTAAGTTTATTAAGAGACTAAAGACTATATTAAACTATAGTAGAGCTATAAGTTATAAGAGACTTATATTATTTTTATAAACATTCTAGCTTAACTAACACTTTAGAAAATTTATATTAAAGCTTAGCTAACGCTTTAGAGGATTTATATTAAAGACATAAGAAGAGAGTAGTAGCCTTTTCCTCTTTATAATATAAACGTTAAGATTTAAGGATAATCTAATTAAAGGAAGAAACTAGTATACCTAAGCTATTATAAGAATAACCCTAATAAATATATTCCTTATACCTAGAAATACCTTCTATTATCTTATAAGAAAGCTTCCTAGAAAAATAAAAAGAGTAAGGTATAGTAATAACCCTAAACTCTTTAATAGTAGTTACTAGTTTTAAGCGCTATTTAGATTTAGAAAAATAAGACTTAGATATATAATTAGATATAGCGGGCATATAATAATATAAGAAAGAAAAAATAAAAAGGAACTTATAGTTAATAAAATATAATAGACTAACTATTATAGCCTTAAGGATAAGACTAATAAGGGAGGAGTATTATATTATAAATAAAGGAAAGTATAGGAATACGTAGAGTAGCTAGGGAGGCGGCCTAGAGGAGCGGCTAGGCGGGCGCCTATAAGTCACTTAATTAGGATAACTAGTCACGTGACTAGATCACCGTAGATCACCTTAGATCATAGTAAGCTAGCAGTGATCTAGAGTAATCTAATAGTATAATAGATCACCGTAAATCACTATAGGTTAGTAGTAATCTAAAGTAATCTAACTCTATAATAAAGAGATAGATAGATATATAAGGAAGGGGATTTCCTATAGCTAGATAGTCTAGTTCTCTATTAATTAATCTAAGTAATTCTAAGTAATTAGTTTTAAGAGTTTTACTCTTAATAATTCCTTATATAATAGATACTACTTACTACTACCTTATAGTATTTAAACCTAACTTATTACCTAAGAAATAGACTAACTGTGGATTAGGAATAAGCTATTGTTATACCTAGATAACCGTTAAACTATAACGCTAATTAAGCTTTAAGTTATTAACTATAATAGTAGTGGTAAGAGGGGGTTATGTATTACTCTCTATTATTTAGATAGTTCTCTTTAGCCTATTATTAAGTTTAACTCTATAACTAATAATAATAACGAAATTAATCACTAGTTCCTCCGTAACTTAGTCCTAGAAGCTAGGCGACTAGAGCCTCGCCTCCTAAATACCTTATTACTTAGTAGAGTAGCTCTTTCTCTAGAGTCTAGCTTATATCCCACATATATAGTATTACGTAGAGAGCTACTACTTTATCTTAGCGATAGATTACCTAGTGTTATTATATAACTAGCTCTAGTATTATAGATTCACTATATAGCTTCTTACCCCTTTAACGGCGTAGTAGATTTAGTATATAGAGGGGTTAATTAACGAAATTCTAAGTCACTTATTTCGCCTTTATAGCTACCCTTACTAGTCACTAGACTATAAATAGGTGTAGTAGGGATTAAAGGAAAGAGAAGGGCTATTAAAGATTATATAAGGATACATATTATAAAGAAACTAAAAACGTTATAGTAGCGTAAATTACTACTTTTATACTTACTAAGACTATATTATATTTTTAGCTTCCTTATTTTCTTAATTTCTTATTTCCTTATTTACTTATAGCCGCCTAACCTAGTAAACTTTTTAGATAAGGCTAGAACTATTAAAGCCAGGGTTATTTATATAGGATACGCTATATATATAGCTATTATCTAATTATTACTTATATATAGGTAACTTATCTTATTTAATAAATCTTAACTATAACCTAAGAAAATAGTATATACTATAAATTACACCTAGAAGCTATAGCTTTTTAGCCCTAAAGGAATATTTATAATAGCGTGATTATAGGAGGCAGAGCGTTAAAGCTAGGTATATATGTTTAACTATCTGATTTCTAGCTAACGCATCTAGCTAGGTCCTATAACCGTTTAGGTTACTATCCTAATTATAATTAATAGTGTAGTTAAAGATTAACTATTAAAATAAATAAGTAAAGAATATAAATAATAATATTTATAGAGTATTACTATTTATATAGAATAATTTTACTATTTATATAGGTAATTTATAAGTAGTACTAGTAGATTTTTAAAGGTATATCTATTTATAAGTAAATTATATATAAATTATAAGAATCTTTAAAAATAGTATTATATTTTATTTTTTCTACCTATTTACTATAATATATACTTGCCACTACTACCGCTGCCGCTAATTAAAGCTCTTAATACTCACTAATTTGCTTAAAAAACATATTTTCACTATTTTTAATAATTATATATATATTAGAGCTAGATTAATAATTCTTCCGCGCTAATTCCTATTATAACACACACTCGCCGCCGCCGCCGCCGCCGCCACCACCACCACCTCTTGCAGAGGCTCTTAACGCTCGCTAATTTGCTTAAAAACGCATTTTCGTTAATTCCGAGAGTTATACACAGAAAAATAACGGCGGCGGCGGCGGCGGCGGCGGCGGCGGCGGCGGCGAGTGTGTGTTGCGGTACTATTGTTATTATTTAGGAGAAAAGGAGTAAAAAATAATATTAGGGGGAGAAAGTTAGTAAGCTAAAGAAAAAAAGCGCTAGACTATAAAGGTACTTCTATTTTAGTAAGGGATATACTAAAGATTAGGTATTATACTAGTAGGAGAATTTTTACTTATAAATTATCTATATAAATAATAAAATTATTCTATGTGAATAGTAATACTCTATTTATATTATTATAATAATTATATTATAAGTGTCTAAATTATACTTTAATAGATATATAATTACTTAACCTTCTACTATTCTCTCTAGCTATTATTAGTTATTTCTAGGTGGAGTGGCTAATAATCTTTAATATAACCGGGAAGATAGTGGGGGAACCTGGTTATACCTATGGATCTATATCGCGCCTAGACCCTAACTTTAATAACTTCTAGATATAATATTTATTACTAGCTATATTAGAAAATAAATTATCTAATAAGGATAAAATATATAAAAATATATAGCGTTCTTAGAACTACTTAGCCACGTTTCCGCTATTATAAGCTAAGCCTAGGGCATATATTACGCTTTAGTACTAGGAAAATAGGTATATCACTCTACTAGACCTTACACTATAGAAGAAAGATAGCAGAAGTGTTTATATTTATAGGACTATAGACCTATCTAATAAAAATATAATATGCTCTATATACTATGTTTAGGACTACTAGGGTGGGGGAGGTGATAGTTACGGGCGTTTGCTTGCTATTAGGCTATTTAATAATAGCTAATACTACTAGATAAATACTAGACTAATCTCTAGAGAGAGGTAAATATAGTACTTAAAGCTAGTAGTAGATCCTTAGGGTGCTAATCTTTAGCGCTAGAATGACTTTTAGTTACCTATAGATATTATAAGTTAATATATAATATACTAGGTGTAGGACTAGCTAATAGAACCTAGTATAGTAACCCCGTTTAGAAAGGATAAGATATACACTAGCTATATTAATATTAATATTATTTTATAGCTAGAGTAATAGCTACTTATATATTAAGGTAAGTATAATTTAAATCTCGCGTGAATAGAGAGCTAGCTTATAATTAGAATAAATTAGGTAGCCTAATAAAATAGAATCTCTTATTCTAAATAGTAATAAAAAGATCTTCTAGTAGTATAGCTAGTAGGGTATTACTTAGCACTACCGCTAATATTATTATAGCCCGCCTACACTAGTGTATATTACTACCCTCTTAATTTTAGCTCCTAAGATATATATTAGAAGTAAGTAACTAACTAAAAAACCACTATATTAAGCTATATACCTTTTTAGACCTATTTATAATAACTATAAACTTATTATATTAAAATACTATACCTAATATAAACGGCTTTAGAAAACTACTTAGTAGTCTTAGTTTTTAAGATCTTTATCTCCCCTAGTCTTTACTTTTTATTTATAATATCTTATAATTCTTAAGATACTAAAATATAAGTAATAAATAAATTATAAGCCTAGTACTATTAGAGCTTATAATTTTATTTCTTAAGGACTATAAGCGTAGTTACCTCTACTAGGCTAGATTAGAGTCTAGTAATAACTACCTAGATGTTTATAAGCGGTAAAGGTATACCTATTAGTATCTTATAAAAGCTAATATCTACTAATAGAAGTAGGATTACTAAAAATATTAAGGAATTTTTTAACTATATTTATAAAATATATCCTAGCTATAGTACTTATTCCCCACTAAAAGTTCCGTTATATAGTACTAAAGTATAATCGCTACTACTATAAGACGTTATAAAGAAGTTATTATAGCTAAGTGCGCTAGGATCTATTATATTTACCTATAGTGTTATTAACGTTTAAGGGCTAACAATTCTTCACACACCTTAGTCACCATAAGACGGGTTTTATATTAAGACATTTAGTGAGTTATAGGATAAAATTCCTAGCGCAGGGGTAGTGTCTAGCTTTAATATAATTTTTACTAGGCTAAACTTTAGAATTAAGGGCTATATTCTTAATAATAGTAATCTAAGGAGAATAAAAATTAACTTTAATTTATAGCTTAATCACATAGTAATTAAGTAAGTAGGTAAAATCATTTATAATAACATTAGTGTTTACCTATAGATTTTACTTATTAAATTAACTAGGGCTCTAAATACCTAGATCTTTTAGCTTAACCCTACCTAGCTAACTAAAGAATGATTATATATAATAGTGCTACTACCCCTTATTTATAGTAAAAGCGGAAGTAGTTAGCGTCTAGCCGTAGCAAGCTTAGCTTTAGTGGGTGGAAAGGCTAGCGGATGGGTCAAGCCAGGGAGCAAGAAGAAGAGAGGGAGCACGCTAGGGGAGCAAGGAGAGGCAATATAACAGGGGAGCAAGGAGAGGCAATATAACGGGGAGCATAGAGAGGCAATATAATCATAACGGAGGGCGGGGCGGGAGAGTAGGGGGAGGGCAGAGGAAGCGGAGGGCTAGTGGGGCCGAAACGGAGCAAAAAGCTAGAAGATAAGCGCTAAGGCAGCCTTTAATTTCTATTTATAGCCACCTAGGGGGTAAGTGGAGAATAGCCTAGATATATCTAAGTGATATTAAAGAGCCTTAAGTAGGCTAGCCTTAGCTATAATATAAACCACTATATAAATAGGTATACTTTAGGGAAGGCATAACACCTATAATTAAAATAGCTACTCTTTTACTTCTATCTCCTAAGATTAAATATATAATTATATTATACCTTTTAGTAAAAAACTTATCTTCTCTTATTAAATCCTATAAAAGTTTTTATAAGTACTAGTTATACCTACTTTACTATAACACACTAAATAGGTATATAGTACTTCTTTAGGCGGTATTAAATAGCTATTTTATAATAGCCTAAGTAGTAGTTTAAGTATCTTTAGAGGCTAATACCCTAATATCTAGAGTTATTAATGCCTATAGATAGACCCCTTTAATACTCGCTATGGGTGGTAGGTACCTTATTATTATCTAGCTACTCCTTTAAAGTAAGCTTAATATAAATAAGCTATACTCTTACTACGACTAGTCTATACTCTATTATACCGTCTAAAGTAGTGGCATCTACACCTATATAGTTTTATTATAAGTAAACACTAATCCTAATAAGACTAATTATTAGGGAACCTCTCCTCTTTATATTATAGCGCGTATAGACTAACTAACTATTATTAATATACTACTTAAGTATAGCGTAAATCCCGATTAATTTAATAATTTTAGGATAAGCCCGCTCTATAAAGCTATAATAAATAATAATATTTACACTATTACCACTCTTTTACTATATACTACTAATATTAACTCCCTAAGCTTACTTAGCTTTACTCTAGTAATATCTACCACTATAGCGGGATATCCTAACGTTATTATTTAGCTTTAAGCTAGGGGGGGAGATATTAATACTCTTAATAATATAGGCTTATCTCCTCTACACTTAGCGTCCTATTATAGCTATAATATAGTTATTATAGCTCTATTGTATTAGAATATAGAGATTAATATACTAGACTACTATAGTGAGATAGCCCTCTATTATACGGTATAATATAGAAGTCTTAAAATGATCTATTAGCTACTTAATCTTAGTGTGAGTATTAGGTCTATAAGCTACTTAGGAATAACACCCTTAATATATACTACGTAGAGGCGATATCCTAGCTTTATCTAAACGCTACTTAAGAGAGAGGTAGACGCTAACTAAATAAGCAATAAAGGGTTTATAGCTTATATATATACCTTAGAATATAGTAATATATAGGTAGTAAACCTATTATTTAACTATATGTCTTAATTTAATAGTAGTATAGCTATATAGCGATATTATCACACTATAGACTTCCTTAATATACTACTTACTTACTAGCTATATCTAGATAAGACTAGTAAAGGTATATTATACCTAAACACTATAAGGAGTAACCTTATAGATATTATTAAGTTAGTTCTATCTATAGTTAATATCTAAGCTATTAATAGTTTTAATATACTTACTACTACTACTAATAACTATAATATAGAGCTCTTACTCCTACTACTAAAAAATAGCTTATAAGTTAATATAAGCCTAGGCGTAAGAGGAATAGCTATAATCTACTGTATTACGTTTAAAGCGAACACTAATATCCTAAATCTACTACTTTATTATAGCTCTAACCTAAACGCTAGAGACCCTTATAGTAGAACGCTACTATATTAGGCTATAAGTAGGTTATCTAGTAAAGCACCTAGAATTCTTATTAAGTATAGAGCGGTTATTAACACTAAAGATAATTCTAGGGCTATACTACTTTTCTATACTATTTAGTAAGGTTAATTATATATTACTAAGTAATTAATTAATCTAGGCTATAATATCTACACTATTAACACTATAGGATTTAGTGTGTTATATATAGCTATTAAGTATAAGAATATAGACGTTATAAATCTACTACTTAGTTAAGGGGTATCTATCTATTTATAATACGCTAATAGTATAACCCCGCTTTATATAACAGCTAAGTTTAATTACCTAACTATAATAGCTACACTAATCTCACTTAGCGTAAGTACGGCTAATAAGTATAACCTTAAAAACACTCCCCTTTATATTACTATTAACCACACATATACTTATATAGTGCCTATTCTTTACTAGGGTAATACCGCTAATATTAATACTATCTATAAACTAGGTTTTATGCTACTTTATCGTGTAGCCGTAAGAGGTTATAGACTCTTTATTTAAGTACTCCTTAAATATAGCGTAAATATAAATATACCTACTAGAGAGAGTAAGATAGCCCTTTTCTATACACTTAAAAACAAATATATAATAACCTATAATTTACTTATAGTAAATAGAGTTAAATATAGGATATTAGCTCTAGGCTAAAAGGAATCTAAGAGCCTCTAGTTAGTTAGGCTTTTTAAAGAAAGATATAAAATAAATGTTAAGTTAGTTAGTTAATTATCTATTATATTAAGATTCCTTTTACTCCCCCTTCCCTTATAGCATTACGTCTTTAATAGTCTAGTAATAAAAAAGTGCCTTAACCGTAGAGTATACTATTCTAGCGTTTAATTTCTCTAGTTCTGGAAGTTAGGCTTATATACTCTAGTAGTAGCCTAACGACCCCGATATTCTATAGACAGCAGTAAACAGCAATACTTTTCTATATTACCTATTCTTAGCTAGTTATAGAACGCTTCTAGATTATATACGGCGTATAAGGTAGTATGGTATAATGCTACTATCGCTTATCGTCACCGCTAAATTCACCACTTCTAATAGCACTAGGCCACCGTTCTTAGAGGGATTAGCGCGAGCCTGTCTTAAGGCGGGGTGCTCTAGTAAGGCTAATTTATAGTTAAAATACTATAAATCTCTTACCTAACGGTGGCTTTATAGGGCTATTAGCTAGGAGGCTTTATAAGGGCAAATCACCTTCTATTATAGCTTATGACTATATCTTACTTCCCTGCCTTATTAATGATTAGCTTACTAAGTAGTTTGATGATATATCCCTAGGAGTAGGTTATTTGTGAAGGAGGCGTTAGAAGAGGCGTTAAGCCTTAGATTAGGCGGCTAGGTTAGCTATATCTCTAGTATACACGATGCATTTACGACTTAATCCTACGTCTAATAGCGAAGGCATTTTTAAGATGCCTAGATAACTATAATATAGTAATATAGTATATAGATATAATTACTACGTATATTAGCCTATAGGGTACTAGATAGCGGACTCTAGAAGTATCTTTTTCTTACCGTATTCTTACTATATTATTAGTAATATATAGCTAACTATATTACTTTAGGCGGAGGTAAATTTATAACCCTAAGATATAAGTAGCCTCCCTAGTGTGCTTAAATCCTTAGTTAGCTAGGTGTGGAATTAGAGGAGTAGAGGGTGGTAATAGACACCTTAGAGTGACGTCGGCTTCTTAAATTTAATAATAGAGAGTACCGTTTTATCTCTATTTATTATAGTAGTAATAGAATTTTAGTAAGTCTAAATAGTGGCTAAGCGGTGGGGCAGTTAGTTAAAATGCTACTAAAAACAGAGGCATACTACACTAAAAAACCAGCAATAGTTACCTAATTTCAAGAGGCATTAGACTATAGGAAAGATCTTAACAGGACGCGGTGTATTCTACTGCCTATGGTCGTATGTATTCTATTGGAGCACCAATTTTTTGGATATAGTGAGATGGTGTGGCCCTTTAAACTAGTGCCCCGCTAGGTCTATTTCGCCAGTTTTGTGGATGTGGGTCGCATGCACGCTGTATTTGCTGTTCATCCCTTCACCAATTTATATGTCTTCCTCCGGCTGTACCTTTCTATTTGCTTGTATAAAGTCATAAACAGAGCCCGAGCTTTTAGATTCAGCTCCTGCGAAGTATTCCTTCTTATTTTAGAGAATCCCCTTTGTTATGACCACTAGGACCCACTTCCGCCATCTTTCGTGGCGCCTGCTGAGCAGGACTTAGATATCTTCTTCTTCTTCGCACCTCCATTGTCAGTCAATCAACAAGAATTAGGCTATCATCAAGCCAGCGATACATATCGTGACTCTCCCAACACTATTATTTAGCGTGCTGTTGGCCATGTCAGCCCAGAGTAACTGTATTATATATAAATTGGCCATGTGCCACCCACCCCAGCCGTCTGCTGGACAGGCGCATTCAGGTTACATAACCGCGGTTCTCTGGCTGTACTCTGTGTATAATGGATAGCCTATATATTACGCTTTTCACACATAAGTCATGAAAATAGCCAGGTAGAGAGGCTTGACCATGCGATCCTGTTATGATATAGCCAAGGGTAGCGGCCTGCCACGGTAGCTCCAAACCAACAGGATTGATGTTGTTTTGATACGTAATGGACTCAAAACCGTCCCGTTTCGTGGTGTTGCTACAACTTGCGTTGAAAATTTTCGGTCGAGGTTATAGGCAACTATGGGCCGAAGGAGCAGTGGAACTTAAACAATGTCAATCGAACTATAAATAGAGAGTAAAGACGTATGATCCTTCGTTCCGCTACGCCCCAACGTGTATAAACTGCGCCCACAAAAGAGGCGTGCTTCTATGTTGTTCACGCAGTGATAACAATGAGGTATGCAACGCCAATGCGACGTCATGCCCCGACACTGTAACGTGATGCTGCCGGAAAAGTGCGTGATAGAACGTATGTGCCATTTTGGCGCAAGTCTGGTCGCTCGATTTTAGGAGACATCCAATTACATGTGGGAAACCAGCCATTTGAAACCCAGCGGCCAGATGGAGTGTTTCGTCCCAGAGTGTTCGGTTTTTACTCTCCGCTGTTGAGCATGCCGAAAGATACGCTATGTAGGCTCCTTTCAAGTTTAGCTCCGATATTCTATGAAGCGTGAGTCTGTCTTGTTCTATCACGCCGTCACTATATCTTTGTAGAATCAATCCACTGTTTCCTGGGTCCATTGAGTCAGCAGATCCATGACATGCGAAATGAGCCATAGCACAGCTGCTCAATTTTCGTATGACTTGATCAGCATTTGGCAGGTTCAGAATCTCTATGTCAAGATGCTTGGAAACTGCACTAGACACCATCTCCGTTTCTTGCAATACTCCTGGCAGCTCATCAAATCTCTTGCTGTCAGGTTGATCAAACTGGTGTGGTGTGGTAGGCATTGTAACCATTAGCATGCCTCCGCTCAGTTGCTCCATTGCCGCCATGCGCGCTTTGGCGAAGCCTAGAGCTTTTATGGATGGAATATATGACGAAATTATTCTGCTCAAGGTATTCTCTCTGCTTCCAATCAAATGCGATCCAGCAGCATGAAACGGCATGGTGCTGGCATATCCTGTACCAATCCACCACACGCGTGGTAGACTGCCGTGTCGAGTGTGCGCCATGTCGAGTTGTTCAATGATAGGACTGACGCAGACATTCCACAACCAGAGTAAATATTCTAAATACTCTTCGTTCTTCTTATTAAACTGGTGCCAACGCGTCGCCCACTTTTTCCGTAGCCAGGTGGTCGCTTCTGAAAAGATCAAATTTGGCAAATTGATAGCTTTGATCGCGTGTTCAGTCACCAGTATAGCATCAGAGCGAAGTGCTGTTACATTCACAGCAACAATCGTCCCCCCAATGGCACAACTTTGCATCGCTGCGGTCGTCTGTCCTGTGAGAAACCCTTCCGAGCCCGGGATACTTCGAATTTCCAGAATGCAATCTTTGAGTTTCGAAGTGTTTTGCTGTCGTTGCACTTCTGCCTGTGACTGGCACTCGGTTCCCAGAAAAGTATTTGACATGTTTATATTATCACGGAGTTTCATGTACCTCGTGCAAAGCTCAGCATGCTTGCCCTTCAATTGCGAGAGGTCATTCCATCGATCAATCATGTTGCTTATCACCAAGGCTCTGCCTTGTTCCAGGCATTTCAAGGCACCAGACAGCTTGTTTAGCGAAAGCAGACACGAGCAGGTATCTGATCCAATGCTGTAAAAGTTCTTGATGATGAACTGTCTATCGTCCATATTTAGCCCCTCGGTACAGACGACAGGGAGTATCTCAATGACAGCTTGACCAAGCCTGGCTGCATCTTCAGACTGTTTTTGTTTGAGAAGTATCCGCATGCAGTGCGATGCAGCACGTATGCGCTGCAATGGTATGGCATTTTGACAGTCCCAAGCGCTTCTGAAACAGAACGACGCCTCATCCAAGTCTGATGTATCATTTTTGGAATAGAATCGATCTTGCAGGCAACACCCAAGGTTGAATAATCGTCCGGCTCGGTCAGGATGATCATGAGGAGCCAATTCCACAGCAGCTCTCAGGGATTTGATTGCATTTTCGAGTTCGTCCGTATTGCCAGTTTGGTCATAGCTACTTGAAAAACAAAGTCCGAGACTAGTCGTTCTTGCACCATAGTCGGGATGATCTCTCGGTGTCAACTCAATTGCGCTCCTGGCGATTACAGTAGCCTCGTCCAGATACGCAATCTTGGATGTTTGTATGTAATATTCGCGCAGAAGTCTTGAGAGCCCCATGGAAAAAATCGCTAAAGACGGGTTGTCCCTTGGCGTCAATGTAACAGCCTCTCGAGCGACCACAATCGCTTCATCCAGGTCCACGATATTTTGAGTGCGGTGGAATCTCTTCGATAAAATAGAGGCAAAATTATGCAACCAAGTGGGACGGCCGGGGATACTAGCAGGTAGAAGCTTCAAGGCATTGCGCGCTACCAAAATAGCTTCTTCTAGATCAACTGCCCTGTGTGCAATGTCGAAACGGAGTGATAGGGTGTTTGCAAGGTTGTTCATCCTACCAGCCCTGTTCGAATCTCCAGCTGGTGTAAGTTGAACAGACTGTCGCGCAGCCCTTAAGCCCTCCTCATGATCAGCCATATTGCCGGTTCGTTGATAAGAGGTTGCAAGGCGGTTCCCCAAATTGTTGAGCCACGATGGGAAGTCAGTATTGTCGCGGGCTGTCAGTTCGACAGCTTGTCGAGCTACTTGGATTGATTCTTCCAAATCGAAGATTGCGTCCGTCCGCTTGAACCGAACGAATATAGCATTCCCCAGCTCAGTCAACCTCGCGGCACGCTCAGGGTCGTCGAGTGGGGTCAAATTGACTGCCTGTCGAGCCACCTGGACAGCCTCCTCAATACTCCCTGCTGCTCCTGCACACCTATGTTTTGCGGTCAGAAAAAGAGCCAGACGCTGAAGCTTGGCAGGTAATGAAGGGCTGTCCAAGCTGTCCTCGCGAATACTTCCTCTCACAAGCTCCACCGCTGCGTTGATATCCCGCGGTCGCCCCGTTGTTCCGTAAACGTCATGCGCCTGGATCGCAAGATTGAACAGCATGTCGGATACCTCGCTCTCATCGGCACCCATTTGCTTTGAAAATCGTGTTAGACTTCGAACGTCCATTGTGACGCGTTCAAATGAGACATTACGCGGTGGTGGGATTTGAAGAAAGCTCTCCCCTCCAAACCCGATTTGACTACAAGATGCGCGGCGTAATCGAGCGCACGTGACTCGTGCATCTCTCATGAAGGAAGGGCTGCTCTGAGGGGTAAAAGCATCCGCCACGACCGACTACTCGCTGTGATAAGCATCGGGGAAAACGAAGTTGCGCTATATTGTGTCTCTCTATATCTTCAGCTGCTTTTTGAACCATGCTACTCTCAGTCATTCCTACCACTTTCTTTCTCTCTCCGGATACCGTCAAGTCAGGCCAATTCACAGCGAGCATGGAACGAATTCATGAGTCGAGTAATATACCAAGTGTGCCCACGCCTGCGGATTCTATAATCACGGAGTTTCAGTACGAAGGACATGGCCAGGATTCGAAACAATCTGTGTTCCGCTCAGCTTTATCGTCCCTTATATCCGCAAACCTTCTCAGGTCATCGGACTGTTCTACTCATATCGTACCTGGTCGAGGCAAAAACTACCTGCTTTGTAACGTGGACTCTTGGTTCGACCGAGCCATTGACAAAGATGAGACCAAACAGTTTATTCAGATATGCGCAGCCAGGGGAAACAAGATCTATATGGTCGTTGCAATACAGACACTGACAAATCCACGAATTAAAATCGTTTCTTCAAAGGCAACCCAAGTTGAAGGCCACGCTTCTATTCCCGCTGAGGCTCTGCTGGGGTCTGGATTTCTTAGCTCTGTTGTCCAAGCCGATCACCAACGAGGAACAATCAAGGGCTTGAATTTATGATACCAGGAGAACGTCTCTTCGCTTTACAGTATCGCAAAGTGGAGTTTATACGGCGGACTATAGGTGCCTTCGTCCTAATTAAATTATGCATGCATCTATCACGTACATGTTATTATGATCACGCCTAAGGCGTGTTATATAGGCCTAGTTACTAAGTAACTCTATTATATATACACGTATTAGGGTAGAACTTATAGGTATAAACTTATAGAAGTATAAATATTTATTTTCTAGTTTACTTTAAATTTTTTTCTTTCTTCTATAGCCTTAATCTAACTAATATATTTATAATTTTCTTAATTCCTTTTTAGTTATTCTTATATTTCCTTTTTTTAGTATATAATCTTCTTTTATTTAATACTTATTATATATTACCTTATACTATATTAGTAGCACTTTATTATCTCTTTACTATATTTTAGCCCTTTCTTATATAGATTTTTACTAACCTAAATATCTTTATAGTAGATAATTTCTTTATATTTATAATTAATACTAAAATAGCTAGTACTAACCTAACCCCGCCTAATTTCCCTTAGTTAGATAAGCTCCTTAGTAAATATATTCTTATAAATAGTAATAAGCTAAAAAAAGCTAGTTTAAAGATACTTATAACCTATATAACTATTATAGAGGTATATAACTAGCTTTAGAAGGATGCCTAGAAGTATATTTATAAATATAGTAGTGGGGTATATTATAAGCTTATATAAGCTATTATTAGATATAAACTAACTTATATAGTCTAGAATTTAATAATTTATTAAGTATAAGCCTATATATAACTTATATAGAAATAAAATAACTCTTATAACTAATTTTAAGCGCTTATAAGTTATTAATATATTAGTAAAGTACTTATATAAAGATAAATATACTAATATTAATATATATAAGAATTATTATAAGGGAAATAGTAAGTTTTTACTTTATATAAGCGTAACTAGGCTCTTATAAGGTTATACTAACTATACTTATATCTCTACTACTAATAAATACTTAAACTATAGTAAGTAAGCTTAAATAGACTAGAATTAGTCTTATACTAATATATTTATATAGAAAAGAATACTCTAGTTAAGTATTCTTCTAAGAACATGGTAGAATAGACCCCTATAAAGAGGTCTAAGAAGGTATAAGTTATTTTAGATAGTAAGGAGTCTAAGCTAAGCTTATATAAGGCCGTAGATAACTTTATCACTAGTATATTAGCTAGTATAATTTAGAAAGTGTTTAATCTATTTAATACTATAGCTAACTATAAGAAGAAGTAATAATTAGGCTTATATAAGCCTAATCTAGAGTTTTTTTATTATAAAGATTTATTTTAGTTAGGTTTTTATTATACTAGAGTATACTAATTAGTATAAGGTAG
>JAEIJG010000887.1:0-17102 GCA_037289395.1 Beauveria scarabaeidicola
CTCGGAGTTAATCTCGCTGCCGTCAACGTAGCAGATCACGCCCCTACTGACGCAAGGTGGAATGCGCTACTGTGTCGTAGTAGATACGGGTTAGAATTGTGACCCTGGCTGGATTCGAACCAACTACCTCCGTGGGATCCACGAAGGCTGCCTGCGACGGTAACCACTCCGCCACCAGGGCCACTATGTATGTATGAACAATGGTGGCTGCGCTTGTAACAGAGTACGAGTCACCAACATCTCCAAACAAGACCCTGTCATAAGCGGTTTGCGGGGCGTACGCCTGAGCTGGCGCCTCAAGGTGTTGAAACGGGTCAGCTAGTCGTAAAAGATGCGTCGTGCGAGGCAATAGTCCGAATCCGAGTTTGTGGAAAACACGTGCGTGGGGGGTACGTGAGCAGCTCGCGGAATAGTTCTTCATTAGAGAATCTTAGCCAAGTAGCGGGCATTTATTTAGCCGGTATTAATACGGCATGCTAAGCATGCCAAGGCTTGACAACATAATTTCAGACATTGATGCCGCTGCCCGCAGGATGAGCCCAAGACGTTTCCCTGTTTACACAGCCCAGTGGGGGAAAAGCAATTAATTGCAGATGATGGTGCACTAGATAGAGAAATGTCTTGTTGAGCTGAGCAACGGGGTCTTGGCTGAAAGAATACGCACAATACGCGCACCGTTGGACTTGTTAGCTTTGGTATACCGTATTTCGCAGGTGAGCTTGCGGAAAGAAAGGGGGGTGGGGGGTGGATTTAAGACGGCATTTTTCCGTACACTAACTAAAAGCAGCCAGCGAATTTTGTCTTCCGCTCGGAAACTCCACAGCCATGTCGGTCCCGACGTCGAACCGTTTGAAGTAATGTTGGAGGGGCTGCAGAGCTTTTTTTTTTTTTTTTTTTCCGTGAGCTACGGAGCACCCGTGTATCGAATAAAGATTTTCAAGAGTCTTACTTCTACTGTGGCCATGTGTGGGCATGTGTGAGAAGGTCCAGGGAGAAAATTCTTCAAGGAAGTTAGCATTCGGGAAATGACGGATGTACTTGGTACACTGCGCCGGGGGAAATATGAAGACCAGTGAATTTTAATGTCACTGGCTATTCATCGCAATGATAAGCACAGATAAAAGTATCTGTCCTCGAGTGTTGCTATATCCACATCATATTACTATCACGGCCTGCGCTGAAGATCTGCGATCCTTACCAGACCCATATCAAGCACTACCCAACTCCAGCCTCACGACTTTTATTAGCTAAAAATTCCAGGGCTCGCTCGGAGTATTATTGTATTAAAAAGAGCGCTGTAATAGTACGGTTAGCGTAGAAGAAAGGATCGCTACATACCGTCAGCAGTGCTCTTTCTGAAACCTGCAAACTCTCGATAATAACTAGGCCAGAGAGTGTTAATGGTGTATATCGAGACAGCGGTGAATTGGAGGGAGCCCGAAACTCCGGAACCATACTAAAGACAATAAGCTTTGCTTGACACCACAGGCATATACATATTCCAGACGAGTATCTCATCGCTGTCGGCCATCGGAATCGACGGACGGAAATAACTCCCTCTAGTAGTATCGCTTTATTATTTAGAGTTTGAATTGAGGAGGTGTCCAAGACCACACGATAGGAATTGAGTGGGTATAAAGTACGGAGTAGCGGCAATTATGCTACCCCCATGTGGCAAAAATTAGGCCTAGTTAGGATCATCATCGCCCTAGTGAAAGGATGCGAAAGAGAGGGTAGCCCGAGATTTTGCGCATCTGCGTTGGGCTGGCTAGCAGAGGAAAGCTTTACTGACATGTGTACGGATTCTTTATAGCTTTACTGACATGTGTACGGATTCTTTGTAGCTTTACTGACATGTGTAGGATCTTTGTAAGTTACAGCCATCCGTGCCACAGCCCACTTACTGCTTATTAAGCAAAACGTGCACATCGACTTCCCAGCCCCTCCCACGTAGGCACAGTGGTGGTGGGTTTCTGCCCTTGGGTGTTTCTCGGACGTCAAGCTCGTCAAGTGAGATAGACATGTGATGATAGATCCGTATCTACAAGCGTGTGAAGCGGAAAACTTGAAACCCGGGCGAGATGCACGGCTGCCTCTCCTACACGAGCGAGTGGGCAAAGCATCAAATTATACAAGGCTGTTGTTTGTTTTATGTAGTCAGATGTAATAAACTGGGGCGTGCATGCAAATCGTAAATTTTGTCATGTTGAGAGGGCCAGCCTTGCATAGAATGCTGTGGCGGGTGACTCTCGCGCTCCCGCATATGGTCGAATTGGCAGCCATGTCATTGTTCATAGCAGATGGCTAAGGTCGTTAGCTCGAAAGACTGTCTCACCCCCCCCCGCCATCAGCTTCAAGCAAATAGAGTATAGAGTGTGGCAACATGTCATTTCTAGTACTGGTAAATAAGAAAGAGGGGTGGCCCGTTTGTGGCAACAGTAGGTACGGACCACATACCAGTAAACTGCCAACTAACTGGTTAGGGCCACAAAATCTTCTTTTACTGTACAGAATTTTCAGTCCTGTTTGGCCCTTGCTTCTTTGGGCGCAGTAGCCACTAACCAGATATGAGTTAGAACCTACATACCTGCGGGGGAATGTTACGTTGAAGCCTTTTAGCGCGCTTTGTCATCTCGGTAGTCCAATGCCAGACGCGCGAACGAGGCTGACAAAAAACTTATTTAGCCTGATCAACCGCCAAGCAAATCAGGCAACCTAGGTGGTTCTTGTTTTTCCCATGTCTCATTCTGTGTCCCTGTGTGGTCTAGCCTGTCGAATCTGCGCAGCGCCCCCTCTTCTAAACTTTGGGTTCATCTCAGCATCCTTTCCGGGGCGCTAAAGTTTCATCTGTGGCCTTGTGGGTTTCCTTTTCGCCGGGCTGATTGCAAATGCTTGATAATAAGTCTTGACTACAGAGGTGGGCTCCCAAGCCACACGCCTCGATGCGTCGCAAGCTCCTCGGCTCGGCAATTTTTTGCCAGAAAGGCTCATTTGCAGCAGTGCATGTTCCACAGTGAGCGACCCTAACTATCAGTAGACGCCATTGTTCATAATCCCAGTGGCTGCAACAAAATTGTTTTTGCATTGCAATCGTCAGGGGTCTACGTTGAACGCGAGTGTCATTGCTACGTTCTGACTAGCTGTAGAAACTGCATCATTACGTGCTCACCTAGGCCTTGCTTGGCCAAGTTATTCAGTCTACGGATTAGGCGACTTACGGCTTGGGTACTTTGGAGAGTCGGTGTAATTGATTGAATCGATCTCGTTGGTGAATCTATAATTGCGGTGCAAATCAGGGTAACAAAAAGGCCCGGCATATACAAAATCTAGAAATGAAAACCATTGCCATGCCTCCAACCTCCCGTTTAGTAACATCAGATATCCTACCTCGACGCCATTCTCTTATAGTAATGCATCAAAACTCCGTGTCTCGTTAGAAATAACAAGCCATGCACAGCTGCTCCTTCAAGCAGACCCTAACCCTGGTAGCATAATTAATTGCATTTGCCAGATATTTTGGAGATTGCTCAGCTCATTCGCCGTATGGCTGGCAGTGACCTTTTCCGACTCCAATCTATAGTCTCATATTGTCGTTATCAAAGCCAGCATAAATCATCGGATCCGCCATGCCCATCATGACATCCGGGTTGACGTAGGATAAAATATCGGGCTTGATTGTGCCAAAGTCCGCATCGATGGCGTCCTGATTCATCATCACGAGGTTCTGTAAAGAGCTTGGCTGCTGCATGAATGGCATCGATATCGTATTTGATGGTTCTTGCTGCTGCTGCTGCTGCTGCTGCTGCTGCTGCTGCTGCTGTTGTTGTTGTTGTTGTTGCTGCTGCTGCTGCTGCTGCTGCTGCTGTTGTTGTTGCTGCAGCTGTCCAGCTTTGGGAACCGCGGCCCACGAAGAAGAAAAGTCTGGCATTGATGATGATTGCGTGGAAAACATGGCGCCAGCGTCAAGATCGATTGGTGTCGTGCTAAACTCAAAGTCGCTGCCACTGGCAAAGCTCTGTGGAGACAGGGACAGGGCATTGTGGCTTCCAAAGGCCATCTTGCGGTAATCTTGTTCCACATCGGAATGGTCCAGGTCGGAAGAAGATGCTCGATCGGTACGCGTGTAGGCCGAAGATTCGCCTTCTCTTGTAGCGGTAGTGCCAGAGTGGGAGCTGGGTGCATCGTGTTCGTGAGGCTGTTGCTCTTCGAGCTGACGGGCGAGTTCAGCCATGCTGGTCTCATCCTCGGGAAATACTGAGTGAGCAGGGAGGTCGATATCGCAATTAGGACGAATGCATCCAAGCTTCTGGGCAATATTGTGTACCACTGGCTGGCCACGTTCGTTGACGTCTGGCTCGCCGAGATCCCAGGGTTGGGAGGTGCGGACCATGGAGTAAAGCTTGTGGATGGTGGCAATCAGAGTGAGCTGCGTGCTCTCGAGAACTTCGGCGTAGCTAAATGACATCAGGTTGGTGATTGTTGAGGTTGAAAGAGGCGGTGTTGACGTACCCTCTGGGCAACTGCTTGTACTCCATCTTCTTTCGAATGCCAGCAGTGCAGACAAGTCCATCGTCCTTGCAACGTTTACAAGGAAACTCGCCGTCGCACTTTATTGGATTCGAGTTAGTGCCGGCACAATCAAAGTGAATGTACAGCTACGCGGGAGGAACGTACCTTGGTCTTCTTCATCCGACAGCGCTCACAGGCCTTCCATACTCTCTTGTGGCGACCGTCCATGCCAGCGGCGCCAGCGATGATATCATGGTGATGAGCAGCAGATGCGGTGTTGGCACGCTTAGAAGCGCGATGGGCGGGCTTGGTGGCCTTTGCAGTGATCTTTTTGACTTTGCTGTCTTCCACTGACGGAGAAGGTAGGTTGGGGGAGCCCATTGTAGGATTGCAGGATTGCACTTTGCGTTGATATGTAATTGATTGATATGGGTTCGCGTTGGAGCGGTGCGATATAGGATCCAGCATGCATAAATGTCGCCGGTAGGAGCAAGTGTTGACTGTGGGAAGGGAAAATAGAACAAAGTATACAGGAGGTATTATGTCTAAGTCCGAGACGGTGGAGGGAGGCGCTGGGTTTAAGGAGGATGGGATTCGTGTATGGGTATCCGCTTAATAATATTGGGACGAGGAGGGTGAAATGGCAATTGAAAGTTCAATGACTTCACCAGGGGGGGTGCAAGGCGCGATCGGTTGATCAGATTGGGGTGCTTTATAATTGAATTTCTCCGTATACGCAGAAGCGGCCCATTGAGACGCACCCGCCTGCTTGGGGGGGGGGGGGACAGAGTCTCCGTTGAGGACGGGTGGACCTGTCAGTGACGGCAGGGGGGGTGGCGTTAGCCATGTCGGCCAGGACCTATGTCCGAGAATGCGACCAGCCAGACTGGGGGGAACAGGTCCACGGGCTACCAGTAGCGGTAGCGCCCAGCGCCCAGCGCGCAGCATTTAGCAGTTGCCAGTATCTCATTTTTTTCCCCTTTTCACCTAGAGGCACCTAGAAAGTTATAGGTCATCTCCTGATGGTTCTACCCTCACCTGAGTGAGATATGCTAGGACTCCGTAACACATGTTACAGGCGAACTTTTCATTAGGAGAGGGCCGACACATATGGGAATTTACCGACAGTGCACAGTGGTACCGCCCAGCGCACATTCAGCGCCAGCCAACATTTGTCCTCCACTGTAACTGAACAGGCATTCTGGAAGGTCGCCTGTGGAGCCCCTCTGGAGATATCCCCTGCGGCAACTGACAAGCCCTGTAATTCACCCGGCCATGTACACCGCGTGCCTTATTAGGCTATCAATATCAGCACATCGCTGTTGAGAAAAGTCCGCATGGCTTTCTGCGCGGACTTTAGGCCTTTTCCAAGTCAACTGATAATGACTGAGCTGTGCGATATGCCGCTTCTGTTTTCTTACTATGGTGCCACGTATCCATCCAATTTAGGGTTACAACCGCCGCGTTCACGCGAGACAAAATCATAGTTAACTAGCCTCCTGCCCGATCAATTACAACGTCTATTTCACACTATCAACTCGTCGTTTCGTCATCTTTAATCGATTCGCGCGTACTCCGAACCTAACGTTTTAGTAGGATCGCCTTTTGTTCGCAGGGCGGGATTAGTCCTCAAGTCACCTGCAGGCAAGATGAATTTTTCCTGGTCTCGTTTTTTTTTTTTTATGTCTAAACAAATGTTCAAGGGGCCATTTATGTGGCATTGGTCCTCGTAATAAAGCAAATCGCCTTTTGGCCTTGCATAACTCCCGCGTAGGGTTGAGGCGTCATGCTCTGTGCCAACAATGTTGGCGCCAGCTAACTTTCAGCTCTGTATAATAAGTGGCCCTAGTTTTTCATATTTACGAATAACTGGTCAGCGACTTTTTCACTTCTTCTTCACCCATCTTTCTCCTACTTTCTTCTGCTTCACGTCATCGACCGGACAAGTCAACAAAGTTCTACTGTCCTTCTAGTTCTGCCCACTAGGTGGGCCATTACTGTAAGCAGCGGGTCAAAGAAGATGATTCATCGGACATCACGTCTCCAACCTACACTAGTTATTTGCAAACAGTGGATGCTTTCAAGCAATAGCCTATAGGTAACTGATATTTCACGACCCTCTCCAGTATTGACATATCCGCATGCACGACCGAGCCTGACGTATCTTTACACTGTCATCTCGGCTAATTTCTCCGGGATCAACGAAAAATGGACTCTAAAGCAACCCACGTAGTTAGACCTCGAAACATCATCTCACTCATTTTGACATTTACTGCTAATCTAGTCATGGCTTCTGCTCTAGCCGCTTGCCAGACCTGGGGAGAGATAGGTTAGTCAATGCAACGCTACGCAATCAGCGCTACAGCATATGCAGTGCTTATCGTCGAGCAGTATGATACATGGGTGTGCCACAGCACTGGTATCAAAGTGCCAGAGCTAAAGAATCGTCAAGGGCTAGGATAATTGACGACGTCGTTCTGCTAATTGACCACTAGAAAGGCAGAGTAGAAGCAATTTCAGCCTACCAGACACACTACGGGCATGCGCCAAAAGTTTAATCACAAATATCTTATTTTACAACAATGTTGAAAATACATCACTCGTTGGGGGCAGTGGTTAAGGATGGTGGTCCCTGGTTAGGGAATAGTTGTTAGGTTTTACCAGTAGGTGACTGGCTAGGTGTCCGTGTTAGATTTGCGAAAAAGAACAAAACCACTCGTCGTCAAGCAGCAGAAAAGGGTCGTCAATTGTCCCAACCTCAAACAGCGAGCCGGATGGCCGACTTCCCAGCCCTGTGAAGCTATCAGGATACGCTGTGCCCAAGGCTTATGAATTGCTGTTATAGCCACTCCATCTGTCCATTCATCGGGTCCGAGATGCACGGTGCTTCTTGAGCCCCGAGACCGACTGCCGCTTTCAATCCCGCGGCTCCGCGGGCATGCTGCTGTCTAGCCTCTTCATGGGTGACTTAACACGAGAATTTTCACTCCTTCATTCGACGTCGTGATACATTTACCGCTCAAGCGATCGGACCCTTCGTGAGTCGCACCAATGTGGTTCCTAACTTCTTTATGTTTGTAGCTTTTAGGTTTTCCCCCGAACGCGTAAAAGCGTCGCCAAGGTGCAAGTTTCCACCTTTCTCCATGCAGCATGTTGTGTTATCATTCGAATTGGTTGCCGATCGACAAGATATCCTAATAAGCGCTTCTAGATTTCCAAGACGGCAAGGCCCGGTAGTCGCAATAATTCGGATCTCAATGTATATGGATGTATAATAGTAATAAGAGTGGCATAACACTGTCTTCCGACTCTGCGGTACGTGTTTTTTAGCACTCATTCTCGTCGCCTTCAAAATAGGAAAATGCACAGACAACAAAAGCAGGGGACCTTTCTTCTAGCCCGCGAGAGCCCGCCCCCCCCCATTACACGGTCAGTGAACCGCCGAGAAGTGGGAAACGGACTTCCGCCCGAGAAAGTCTGGCCAGGACACAACAAAGCGCCGTTTCACTTTTCAACTTTACAGCGGGTGTATCGCATCGCCAGTGCTCCCCTCGCCTCACACATGCACGTGGCGCAAGTCCAAATTCCAAGGGAATCATGTGGTTAAATATTCTTTTCTTTTAAAGGCCCCTCCTTTCACTGATTTTCATACCGACATGCTCACTCAGTTTTACTTCAGATACGCGGACTGGTGTGCTACACGTCACGAGTTCTTCCGAAGTTATACTTGAAGTTCGTCCGCGCGATGCGCGCCTCGCAGCTCCGCACAACTATCATGGGTGCGCAAGGCACACCAGTGCGGTGGCCTAGCACAAAATTGCACCAGCACATAATTATCAGAGATTAGTTCAAACAAGCTCTGAATACCCTGTGGTGGTTTCTCTGTCACTTCGTGGATTTGATTTACCCTTTAGCCAACTCTGCGTGAGCTGTAATATGCAGAATTCGGCCACAATATTCAGAGGTCTCATTTTCACAACCAGGTCCGCCGCTTAAACTCTTTTACTCAAGCCATTCGCGTCAAATTTCTAACAACGCAGTTTGATTCTTCTCATGGTAGAGATGTTTATTGAAACACTTAACTGGGATGCTAGACTTGCTCGGCTTGTCCGAGAGTCTTGCTATACGGACCGACTCCAGATTATGTTATCACTAATCAATGTACTATCCTAGATACCCGGTCCAGGTAGTAGCATGAGTTGGTCCGCTTGGTAAGACTTTTATAAAAAAAAAATCATCCATGTCGAGCCTTTGTGATCCGCACCTCAACACAACGAACTTGAAAAGTTCTTTTCCCTGTCGTCGATACCGTTACTTTTTCTCCCTGGCAAGTGGCAGGTAGAAATAGGATGAATCATCAATGATGTATGAACTCGTTGGCAAAACAATAAAGCAACAAGACCCAATCGGAAAGTCAAATCTCTGTACCGCCGCCCTCGAGGTGAATGACGGCGCATTGACAACAATTCCTGGTTTTCTTATTTTTCCCTTGCTTTCCTGTTGATTGGCTGTGTCGAATAGCAAATCAAGTGCAATGTATTTGAGAGGTCAACTGCCGACGGCCTCCCCCCTCCCTCCACTCGGCACAGAAGAAGAAGGCTTTGCTGGCATATTATATAACGATAACTGAAGGCCTGTACTTTTGTTTCATTCTTCGATGGGTCTTTTTATTCAGCATCCTAATTCAAACCATCATGATGCTTCGTAGATGTCATGCAGCCGGCTGATAGATACACTGTTTAACAGAGACAGTCCGATACCGTACAGTCCATCATGTCCCCTACCTCTAATAGTATAACAATACCTCATGTTTCGCAATCGATTGCTTTTGTTCGCTGCTTTGAAGTCTAATTCCAATGCGAGTTTCGGCCTCCAGGAACTGCTGAATGGCAGCCATAACATCCACGCACAGTCGGCGGGATCCACAACAAACGATTTCGAGCCCAGATTTTACTGTTATCTCGCATCTAAACTGTACTCTGTACCTAGGCTGATGATACAGTGACGGTATTGTCCGCAGAAGAATAGGTAACTTAGTCCGTACAGTCCTGGCGTAAACGGAAGACCTGCAAAACTAAAAGTGGCTAACTAACTAATTAGTTAGCTAGCGTGCAATGTTACCGCTTACCCTCGTTGCGCTCTAATAAGTGTACACTATGGCCATGTCGTTCGCCAGCGCCGCGCCAGCGCCGCGCCAGGCGCCCAACACCAAAACGCTAATTTCAGACTTGCCGGATGCAACATTCGCCTTTTCTTTTTCTCGATTGATATCCTTTCTGGCTTTTCAGCACAACGCGCGCTAATAGTTATTGCATGGTAGGCACATCAAGCCAATGGAGATGTCGTCTCACCATAATCGTAGCGTAGTCCACAACACCTTCATGACGCACATGTCGTCTCATTCAGAATCTGCCGGATTATATAATTCTTCGCTATACATTTGTCATGGCAGTCTAGCGCTGGCAATCTACCGTACTAGCAAGCTACACATCGCTGAAAGCAAAGAAGGGAGGGTAGTCCTGCTCACAGACTCCACACGCCCAGACCGGAACTCATCGAATAAATCATGGGAATGCAATATTTGGACCATAAGTGGCCGTGCCGACATTTTTGGATCCTTCCGTTTCAGTTCCTCACTACCTGAGACTCGACGAGCGACAAGAAATGCTCACGTCTTTCTCCTTATGGTAAAGCCCTGCATGCACATGTCAACAGACTGCTCTGATGATGTCGTCCATTCGAAAATTTACTCACAGTGCATTCCCCCATACTCCATAGCACAAGCAGACCTTTAGCCCAGGTGATCTCGATTCCCTTGGCAGTTGCCCCGTTGAGAGCAACACATAGGTGAGGGTAGTAGGGTAGTAACGCTTGTAGACTAATGACACAGCGCCGTGGCAACATTGGACAACATCAGATTCCGTCTCACCCTCCCTCGCCCATGAACTTTGGCCAATTTCCATCATCGAACTGAAGGGCCAGAAGTCGAAGCAGATGCGGCTCGAGTTCCGGTGCCAATTCTGGTAGGCACAGTACCAATTGCGTAATAATACCAATATCTCCATGAACAGCACCAACAAACCGCCGGTTTACCCTGCCCTTGATTGTTGGCTTCCATGATCATCTGCGCATCTAGCCTTGCCTTGCAGTGGGCACCCAATGACGAACCAATCTGAGTAGAAACAGAACACCCGCTCTTCCGTACAGGATTTCGTTGGCGAGTGGCTGGTCTGCCCTTAAAGACGGACTAGCTGCGCCGATAGTGCTGGCAACAAAACGCTCCACGTCGTTCTCTTCTCCCGACAGGCAGGCAGTCAAGGCTTCTCTGCCGAGCTTTTCACTTATGAGACCACATTCAATGTCTTGTTCCAGCCAGGTCGCATCTGGGTCAATTGTGATGTAGCGCTCGGCTAATTGGCAAAGGTTTTCGCCGTTCACTTGCACGTCGGGGTGCAGCTCGGACAGCTGAAGAAACATGTACGGAATACCAGTAAACCCAGCAAAAATTCCCATCAGCTGCTCTTGCTCAAAAGTGTTCGGTACTTTAGTTTTGTCAACAAACTCCTCCACGGCGGTTTGGAAAAGTTCCTTCGGGGTCTTCGACAGAGCTCGAAGCGGCTGGCCGTTTGGCATGTATCTCAGCTCATCGGCCATGATTGAAAGAACACTCTAGTGTTGTAGAAGGCGAAGTTGATTCTTTTCTAAATGGCAATGGTTATACCCGGTCTATAACGTCTCATTGTCTCATCGTTGCAACAAATTGTCGAATTAATATCAAAATTTAACACCGTAGCCTGTTAGCGGCACAACCCACCATCTAACAGACAGCCTCGCGAGGCTGTCGGGCAAGATAGTCACACTCCGGGATCCGCTCGGCGGTGAGTCAACTGTCACAGATTGGTACAACCCTGTCGTTCCAGCTGAGATTAGCTGAGACTGACTGGTTGAGAAGCTGAAGAGTGTGGAGGGAAGTTGGTGAGTAAGATGTTGCTCCCCGGTGGCTGACCAAGAGGGCAGAGCTGCTGTCAAGTTGATCGATTGCATCACTCAGAGGCTGAGACCCGGTGAGCACAACTCGCTAAGTATCAGACTGTATTGTTACAAAGTACATCGTCCGCGAGCACGAAACAACTGCAGTAAGTCATAGCTGGCTGGCTTCGTGGCCAGGGATGTACACCTTCCTTCAGTTGCAGTCAAGGTGTTAACGGACCCTACGACAGCGAGAGCCAGAAACATAGGTGCCGAGTATAATAGCAGTTGCATGTATGTGCCTGTTGATGTGGGTGTCACGACCTATTTTTAGTCACGTGCGAATAAGTAGCTATAAAAGAGCGAGAACGCAGCGGAGAGCCACTAGGGGAGGACTTCCCTCCTCTAGTAATTAATAAAGTCTTTATTAGGAACTACCTTATAATCCTTCTACTACTTCCTAGCTATTACCTTATAATCTATCCTTTTACCTTCTTTATATTAGCTACGCTCTTTAATAGGTTAATTACTATTACCTCTAATAGGTGAAGAACTTATTAAGAAGATTAAGATAATAGGCCCTATTACCTACTCTATATAACCTACTATAAGCCCCTTACTGCGCTCTAGTAATATTGCCGTGGACTCTATAAGTATCCCTTAACGCGCGGATAATATGCCTAGTAGCACTATAGCTATAAATAACCCCTTAGTTAGAGTGGCTATCCCCTCTAGCGTGCTATTAGAGCTTACTAATGTCGCTAAAGGACCGCCTTAGGGGAGTGGTGACCCTAAGATAGACTAGGTAGCTTAGTTATAGGTCCTAGTGAAGTAGAGCTAAGCTTATAAGAGAGGCCGGATTATCACTTAGCTATAAGTAGGAGAAGATATTAACGTCCCTATTAACCTTCTTTATAACTTAGATATAAGAATAAAGTAAGTCTATAATAAGAGCTAAGGTAAGTTTTATACTAAGGCATTTAAATTTAGAGCTAAAAGCTAGGTTAATTATTAGACGTTTATAACTATACTAGACATAATATTCTAAAGTAACTTAAGTGACTTTATTATAATAAAATAAAAGGTTATTTATATATTACTTTATCTTATAAGAGATATATAATACTAATAGGTTATATACTTCTAGTAAGACTATAGTAATAACTATATAAACCTCTATAACTAGTAGTAATTCTATAACTAGGTAGCTATAGAAGTTAATAATAAGTAAACTTACTACCTTAAGGCATTTTCGTAGTTAAATAGTACCTATTAAGCTAAGAATAAGCTATTCTATGATTTTATATATTACTAGGAGGCTAAGGAGCTTAAATTAGGTAGCTACCTTAATAAGATACTTTATATTGCCTTTATACTCTAGTAGCTACTCCTAAGCCTATCTAGGGATATTAAGGCTAGTGGTATACTAGAAACTTAGGAAGAGCTAAAACGCTATAGTTTTATAGTGGAATTATAATAAAGCTAGCTAAGAAAGGGATAAGGATAAAGAGATAGAATAATAGGAGTTAGGGGGGGACCTACTATACCTTATAATAGCGTAACTACTAGGAACTCTAACCGCAGCACCTAGGAGAACCCTACGGGAGCTCTATAGCGGGGTAAGGAAAACGCAGTAGTATTATACACTAGAGGATAAAGTGGCCTCCTTTATTAGAAATATAGTAGACCTTATTATAGAATAGAATATACTATACCTAACTATTAAGTTTATACTAGCTTAATATATATAATAGACTAATACTAGTAACTTAGGGGAAATATAATAAACCTATATAAATCTTCATATAAACCTACTATAGAACTAAATATAGTTACCCTTAGTACTATTAAGGCCGCTTATAAGCTATATACTATAGTATTAGAAGGGGCACTTATCTACCTAGTAAAAATATAGCGGAATAGCTATAATATCTTTATAAGGGCTATTATTAACTCTAGCGCTAACTATAATATAATCTACTACTAACTAGTGTGGGAGGCTATCTTAGAGCCCGCAAAGCCGCTATAAAGCGCCTTTAAGAATACTATATATAGGCTATTAGGCACTATCTACTAGATAGTGAAATTTATAGATAATTAGGGCTAGGTAAAATAGTAGTGAGTTTACTTTATAGTTATAGACCTTAGTACTAATAATATACTACTTAGAATTCTATAGCTTAAGGATACTAACTTATATATTTTATAGAAGTATAATTATATTAATTACCTAATAGAGGTAAAAGATATAGAGATTATAACTAGAATATAGTGAATTTATAAAAGTATTATATTAGTAAGATACCTTATTATCCCTATATAGTAGTAGTTAGAAGTAGATAGGATCACTAGTTAAGAACAACCTATCTAGCGGGTAATAATAAGGTAAGAAGAGGGGGAAAGTAGTAAAAGCGCTATAATAGAGCTAGGAGAGTATAATAGGCTAGCCCTAGCTATACTAATAGAATATACTGATCTTTATGAGGTCTTCTTAGAAGAAAGCGCTATAGTGATACTGCCGCTAGATAGCCTACGCTACGCTATTAACATTAAGGACAGCGTAATACCGCTATAGGGTCTAATTTACCTACTTACTAAAAGGGAATTATAAGAACTTTATAACTTTGTGGAGGAAGCTCTATAACGTAAATAGATATATTAGTTAATAAGCCCTAGGGGCGCACTAGTACTCTTTATCTTAAAAAAGGGGGGAAAGCTATGTATATATGTTAATTACTACGGGCTAAATATAATAACTTATAAGAATCGCGTTATATTACTATTAATAAATAAGATACTTAATTAACTATAAGGCGTGAAAGTGTTTATAAAGATTAACCTTAAAGATACTTATTACCGTATTTAAATTTAAGAAGGCAATAAGTGGAAAATAGCCTTCTACTATAGATATAGCCACTTTAAATATACTATGATACCCTTTAGCCTTATAAATACACTAATAACCTTTTAAGAATATATTAATAAGACTCTCTAGGGCCTTATTAATTACTCCTATATTACGTACCTTAACGATATCCTCGTCTATAACACCGATCTTACTACTCACACGTAGTATATCCGTAAGGTCCTCTAATAGCTATTAAACGCGGGGCTCTATATAAACCTTACTAAATGTGAATTTAGAATAACTATAGTAATATTCCTAGGATTTAGGGTGTCCCTAGAGGGAGTGTATATAGAATAGAGTTATATTAAGGGTATTATAGTGTGGCTATAACCCTATAGTGTAAAAGAGGTCTAAGCCTTTATTAGATTTACTAATTTCTATTATAGGTTTATTTATAACTTTAGTTATATTATTAAACCACTTATAAATATTAGCTATGTTAGTTATAAAAGACTAATAACACTAGATAGTATATAAATCACTATATTTAAGTAACTAAAGCGGGTATTCTAGGAAGGACTAGTGCTAGCCTAGTTTAACTCTATAGCGTGTATATAAGTTAAGATAGATACCTCTAACTTCGCTATTAGTATAATTCTTATATAGTTATAGTAGAATCGCTAGTATCCTATTATATACTTATCCTATAAGTTAGCTAGGCTTAAACTAAATTACTAGACACTAGATATAGAGATACTAGCTATTATAGAGGTATTCTATTAGTAGCGGCACTACCTTATATACCTAGTGTATATAGTAGAAGTCTTAATAGACTACTTTAATTATAGCTACTTAGTGGTGAAAATAAAGCTATTAGGCTACTAAGTGGCTATACTAGACGAGCTAGCGCCCTTTAACTTTATTATTAAGTTTAGACTAGGTTAATAAAATCTTATAAACGCGTTATCGTGTAAGGTAGACTATAGATAAGAGACTGCGGAAGTGTAGAGTAGAATAGGCTCCTTACTAGCGTTTTTATAGTAATTTAAGGATTTCTTAGGCATAGTACACTAGCTCGTGAGATCCTATATTACTATAGCTCGCTGTGTTATAACGCGAGGTAATAGCTAAAGGCAGGGCCCTAGTGAGATATTATAAGTGCTAGAAATAGAAGGGGACGTCATAGGACGCTATAATAAACTAGCCGTAGGGATAATATAAGAAAGCTATATCCTTACGGGAATACCGCTTAATAAAGTTCTAAGCTTAATAGACACGCTAAGAGAAGCGTAGAAGCGAGAAGGAAACCCCGCGAATATAGTAATAAAGTAGTGAGATAGTAGCTCCGCTACCACGTACTTAACGGCTTAGAGCCGTGATTAAGATAAACTATAGTACTTTTAAGGGAAAATTTATATCCTAAGTAGTCTATACACAGAGATATTATAGCTTTATTATAATAATCCTATAGTAGGCTACTAAGGATTATAGTGTATAATATATAGGATATAACTATGTTATTTTTAGTTAGGAATAGTAAAGGTAGTAAATTATTATATTACCTTATACTATAATTACTAGTGTATAAAGAGCTATATATATAGGCCTTATAGATATCTCGCTCTATTACTATTAGTAAATCGCTCTTATAAGGAAATTATAGTTAATATAATTACTAGGTTACTAAAGCGCCCTAAGTAGTATAATAATTATAACGTAATCTTAGTTATTATTAATAGATATACTAAGTATAGCTATTATATCCTTATTATAATATAGCTTATAAGTGATAGACTTATAGATATTATTATATATAAAATTATGTCCTATTATAGTATACCCTAGGGTATAGTCTTAGATAGGGGTAGTATTTTTATATTAGGATTCTAGTAAAGCCTTTACTATTTATTAGTGTATAAGTGGTGGCTTAGCGTCGCTTATTACTTATAGATAGATAGCTAGATAGAGCACTAGAACTAGGTCCTAGAGTATTACCTACGTGCCTTTTATAATAAGGAATAAGATAACTAGGTTAAGAAATTACTAATAGTATAGCTAGTATATAATATAGCGCTGTATAAGTTAACTAGCGAAGCCCTAGTGTTTTTATTATAAGGCGAGTACCCTAAATTACCTAGAATGGAGGGATACCTTATATAGCTAAATATATAGGTAGTAGAGTGTGTTATAGAGTTATAGAAGGCACGTAAATTCGCTATAAAATAACTCTAATATAACTATAAGGCCTAGAAAAAAGTATATAATAAAAAGCGCGCTAAGTACGTGTTCTACCTAAGCTAATAGGTATTATTAGTAATAAAGCACCTAAAGTTATACTAACTAAATTATAAACTTATTATAAAATATATAAGACCCTTCTAAATTAAGTGGTAGGTAGGAATAAGTGGCCTTATATTTAAACTACGCCTTTTATTATTAATAAGAATATATAATATATTTAATATAATAAGCCTTAAACTATATTATAGCCAGGAAAACGCTATAATACCACTAATACCTTATATTAATCTTATAGAGGAAATATATAAGGTAGAATAAATTATTAGCTATAAATATAGTAGTAAGCGTAAGCTATACTAGGTTAAGTGAAGAGGTTATAATAACTTAGAGAATTTATAGTTATATAAGAGTAACTTTATAGACCTAGTAATAGTAATATATTATAATAAAGATATATAGTTATAGAAGAGTAGTAAAAGTATAGTAATAGTTTAGTGGCTTTATAGTGATAATAGGCGGTTAAACTTAATTTAGT